>CM040239.1:118734025-119019975 GCA_022545495.1 Chrysanthemum lavandulifolium
TCAATCATGTACTAAAATTACATTGAATACAAACAGATATTACATTAAAATTGTTCTTGCATTCTTGATGTAGTACTTGCTCAAGCTCGTAGTCATTGATTCTTCTCATTGCATGTTTGGTTAATCCAAGTGGAGGTCTTTCTTGATCCACGTGATAATAGTTTTGAGCCGCTTTTGAGATCATCACCATCAAAATCTCCGAGACATCCATTGTGGTATTGGAATTTTGTGATGTTGTGACATTCTGACCGACATGCTCACATTTCGGATCATGATATCTTCTCATCGAGTAATGTGCTTTCATTGATTCATGATATTGGCAGGCGTAGCGTAAGCATGGAGTGAAAATATCGTAGTCATTGATGCACTTATCATGATTTCTTGAGAGATGAATGTATTGTGTGAGCATGCGGCTATGGATTGACCGCTTCATTCGATCACCGCAAACGTCATGCATCGCATACAATGATTAGCAATAAAGCGCATAAAAGTGTCTTTGACCACTTTAGTTGAATTGAGGTACACGCCCACGGTTCCCCGCTGATCAAGACATGTCTTACTGTGATCGTATAATTCAAGAATTTCCTTGACAGGTTTCGCAATGCTCTAGGCGTTTTCAAACCGAACGTCTCAAAGAAGACAACACGAGTGAGTGAACCAACGAATTTAAGTCCGATTGATGAAAAGAGATTTGAAAACAATCGTGTATTGCTCAATAGAAATTGTTTTTGCAATACAATGAAGGTTTTATTGAAAATCAATTATCAATCATAAAAACACCTTTTGATTTGAAATATCCGTATACGGTCAATGTGCAAAAGAAAAGAGTTTTTAAGCACAAAGACCGCTTTTCAAAGGCATCCGTCAATCCATAACTCGAATCCGAGATTGATTCAAAAGATTGAATCTCCCATTGTTTACATTTAGTTGTCACATGGTTGATCTATTTGATAGATCTCACATGCCACCTACCAGAGCTTGTTTGATGATGGCTCGAAGGCTTTCCATCTTCATTGTGAATATGTTCACATATCTTTCGGATGTTCCGCAAAACCACAAGGATAATGCGAGGACTCAAGATATAATCTCTCTTCCACATTGTGTGAAACAGAGAGTCTTCATTGAAAGTGTCCTAATGAGATTTATTGATGATCTCATGGCTCTAGACTCAATATGTGCATATTTGGATCCTGTCTTTGAGACTAAGGAGAGGTCTCCTTCTTCAATATCAACAGCCTCAAGAGAAGGTCGATAGATAATGTTGGTTCTCCGTGAGAATGAAACAAGTCCCTTTAAGAGGAACTTGAGTGGTTTGGAAGGTTGAAGTGCGGTCGTCCTTTGGGTCCATGACGTCTTGTCTTCAATACCGATGTTACCATCAGTAGCATATGAATTGAACCGGTTTACGCCTAAGGTTGAATAAATGGAGGGCTATTTGTTTTCACCCTTTTCTCATTCAATTCTTTTTAATTCTTCAACCCTTGATGCTTACCGAGACTTCATTGCAAGAACCTTGTTGGGTTTGTTCCAAGATTTGCTCTGCCTTAGTCGCGCTCTTCCCATATCTCACTTTTCTCCTTTTATCATCATACCTAAGGACTTCTACACTAACTAGTGGATTGTCCTCTGGTAGATCCCTCCGTTCGGCGGATCATGGGAACCAATACCTAACCTTATCATCCTTATATCACCGCTCATAAAGTAAAGTTGGTCGGTCTATTTGGTATTGTTCATCCGCCATTGGAACCAATTGAAAACCATTTGAAAGTCAATCCAGATATTTAAGATGTATTATCAAAGCATTTTGTACTGGATTGTTTTGATATTTTAGAATGAGAACTCCCTCAACATGTGCATCAAATGTTTGAAATCGTTTTGCACACGGAGGCAAGAGGAAGAATTAACTTTGATTACCATTTTCTAAAAGATATCAACATCTCATCCCCGATCAACTCAAGTAGATAAAGTATTTTGGGGAAGGATGAGGTTTTCATACTATTGCTCCCCTCAATATGTGCCTCAAGGTTTGAAAGGAGTTTTGCACATACTAGAGGGAACCCGCAAATTGAGATAAATGATCACGTTTCAAATCATAGGTGTAAGATAGATGCTCCCCTCAACATGTGAATGGAAAATTTGAAATCGTTTGTCACATGCGGGAGGATAACATGTACATCCTTGTAAAACCATTTACCGAATCCTCGTTTAAGTCCAATTTAAATCACAAATTCTCCCGATCACAATTATCGAATCATTTGAGATTTGTGATCTCTTATAGATTTAAATTGATTTTGAAAGCTTTGAGGAGAATTGTGACTTGATTATGAAAGCGTTTTAACCGATAAGGATCGGATTATAAAACTTTAAACCCATTGATAAAACATGCATGTATATCTTTTGAAAACAATTGAATGTCAAATAACTTTTAATTTAATTGAAATCATTCTCCCCTCAATCAATGATATAGGTTGTTGATTGAGAGATTGATGTATTGACAAATAAGTCCGAGATGATTATCAAAATAGAGACCGAGTTATTTTTCAAAGCAATTAATTTTCAAAGAGATAAATGTTTATAGAATCAGAGCACGGAATTTTGAAAACATGATAAAGTATCACTCTGTTCTTTCTTTGAAAAGCGGGTTACTTCCTGAAATGACAATAAACCATTGTTTCTCTTTCTCTCAAAATAATTATTTTTTTTTTATTTTTTTTTTGATTTTTTTTAAGAATTCGAACAACATCTAAAGTCCCGTGTCATTCTTTGAATGACACACAAAACCGTAGATATTGTCGAACCGAGAAAAGCATAACAAATTGACAATATTTTTGAAGATTTTTCGAATTTTGATTTTATGGATTTTGAAGGTTTTATAATTTTGTATTTTGATTTTCGAATAGATATATACAAGAGATAGATGAAGATAGACCTTTACTCTCGTCTTCCTCTTGAAGACGTATGAGTGTTTTCGTTGAAGGCTTTTCAAGCCAAGACGTGAAGAATAAACTCAAAACGTTCTCTTGGAAGAGCTTTGGTGAAGATGTCTCGCTAACCGATATTCAGACCTCACAAAATAGAGTTCCACCACACCCTTTTCCACTTGTTCTCGATGAAATGATGTCGAATGTCGATATGCTTTGCTCTTGAGTGTTGAACGTTGTTGCATGAGAGAGCAATAGCACTTTATTATCACATGCGGAGGATTTTGTTGAATTCAAAGCCATAGTCGATAATTGAGATCTCATCCATAAGATTTGAGCACAACAAGATGACATGGCTATGTATTCACCTCAGAGGAAATAGAAGTACTCATTTGCTTCTTTAAAGACCACTCACAAGCTTATCACCAAAAACCGAGCACCTCGGATGTACTTCGACGAGTATCTTGACACCGCATGATCAAGATCTGATAGTCGTTAGTGACATGCGGTGTCCTTCGGATACTAAAGACCCATATTGATGGTTCCTTGGAGATACCGAAAGACCCGCTTAATCGCTTCAAGGTGCTTTTTAGTAGGCTTAGCACGGTATCTAGCACACATGCAAACAACGAACAAGATGTCTCGGTCTACTAGTCGTGAGGTACATCGTGGATCCAATCATACTACGATATTTTGTTTGATCAATCATGATCCACGAGTGGTCCTCATATAGTTTGGTTCGATCAATCATGGGAGTGTCAAGATGATGCTTGCATATTTAGATTGATTTATGAAAATGCCTCCGGGACTTTGAAATTTGTAATCCCAAGAAAAATGACATTTGTCCCATCATTGACATTTGAAATTTTGAACTCATTTCATTTGAAAATGATCACATTCCATTAGGTCCGTCGAGGCAAAATAATATCATCAACATAAATTTGAACATGAATTAAATGTTTGCTCGACTCGGTGAACAATGTTGGATCAACTGCTCCTTTGCTAAATCCGGTTGATAGAAGAAACTTTGTGATGTATCATACCATGCCCTTGGAGCTTGCTTTAAACCGTAAAGGGCCTTCTTCAAACGATAAACATGAGTAGGATGCTCTTGATTTACAAATCCTTCAAAGTTGGTGGCGAGATGACTTCTTTAAGGTCTCCGTTTAGAAATGCCGTCTTCACATCCATCCGATAGACTACCATGTTCTTACTAGCAAGATTAGCCAAAAGATTCGATTGCCTCGATTCGAGCAAGCTGGAGCAAAAGATTCTTCAAAGTCAATACCCTCCTCTTGACGGTATCCTTTAGCAACTAATCGAGCCTTGTTCTTCAACACATCACCATGCTCATCAAGTTTCACTTTGAAGATCCATTTAAGAGCAATAATCATAGCACGATCGGAGCGGTACTAACTCCCATACATCAAGTTGATCAAACTCATGAATTTCATCTTGCATGGCATTGCACCAACTATCTTCATTCATGGCGGTTTTAACATCTTTTGGTTCGATCTTTGATAGTATAGAGTTAAAGAAGCACAATAAGGCATCGATGAGTGTCGTTTACAGTGGATACCGGACGAGAAGGATTTCCTATGATGTTGTCTAATGGATGATCGTGAGTCCATTTTCTCGAGGTGTTCATGTGGTAGTTGTTGAGGGACCGAGGGTAGTAGTCGATGTCTCCTCAAGAAGATGGTTCGATGATGATTCGGGAGCAAATATGTTTTCAAATGGAGCATCTTCGGGAGTAGCAAGGGATTAACTTCATCATTGATGCCGTGAACCGTTCCATTATGTACATTTGAAGAATGATGATTTGTTGATGAGGATCAAGGATCGTGACGAGTGCATCTTGACTTAAAGATATTGAGACCGAGGATTGAGTTCATTCACGTGAATATGAGCAGACCTCATTATAGGAATCGACACCTCATTAGTACTGGGTCATAAAGTTCATCAAACATAGGATCAAACAATTTCTTTAAATCATCTTCGATGGAGGTACATATGGAGTTTCTTGAGAAGAGTTTGGAACAAGGGATGAACCAATGGGACTGCTTTTGAAGTCGGGTCTGAACTGGAGTGTCTAGGAGCCATTTGACCGGTCGACTCATCAAGCGTAGTGAATTGTTTCCATGATATTTCGGGTTCTTTTGTTGTAAATTCGGTATCCCTTTTGTTTGGTGCATACCCTACGGATACTCAATGTCCGCTTTAGCTCTAAGTGTGCCTAAGTCTTGACCTCATTAGTTGGATAACACAATGCACCAAACACACGAAGGAAAGAGAGATTAGGTTTTCTATTGTGGACAAGTTCATATGGAGTTTTTCCATGAGCGGTGTGAATCGTGGAACGATTTTGTGTGTAGCATGCAATGGCAATAGCTTGACCCGGAGAAACATTGGAACCTTTGAGTAAATCAAAGATTGTTCTAGCGGCTTCTACAAGAGTTCGATTTCGCCTTTCAACTACACCGCTCGTTGAGGAGTTCGTGGAACACTTCTTTGATGGTCGATTCCAACGCTTTCATAAAATTCACTAAGTTGTTTGTTGACAAACTCGGTTCCTTTATGCTCGACAATAATTACGGCGGTTTTGTTAAGTCGAACCTGCAATTGTTTGATGAGTTTGATGATGATATTAGAGTTTCATCCTTTGTCCTTAAGAACTTGACCTGTGTGAATCTAGAGTAATCATCAACCACAACTAACACATATTTCTTCCCAAAGATATTACGCACCCTCATTGGTCCACATAAATCCATATGAATCATATGAAGAACTTCGTAGCGAGTTAGTAGGTTTGGGTTTATGGGCATACTTCTTGCTTTTTCCCAATTGACATGTCGAACAAAGATGATCCTTTTCGTACTTGAGTCTAGGTAAACCTACTACTAAGTCCTTTACGGTGAGATCATTGATGGTGCGAAGTTCGTGTGATTGAGGCGACGATGCCATAACCATGACTTTGTTTTAGAAGCCTTTGACAGCAAGCAAATTGGAGAAGACTTCATCATATCTTCGATAGAGATGGTGTATAGATTTGAACCACGTGAACCTCTTAAAAGTTCCTTACCATCAAGTTCTCTAACGAAGCAAGTATGTTTTCTAAAGGCTACTTCTAGATCCGAATCGCAGAATTGACCAACAGAGAACAAGTTGTGACCAAGACCTTCTACATAGTAAACCCTGGAGATAACACTTTTGCCAACAACATAGTCTCCATAACCCATAATAGCACCAAATGATCATTCCGAATCTAATCGTCCCGATGAATTTGCTCACAAAGTTCATGAGCGTGACCGGTCGCCGAATATGCTTGGAACAACTGAGTCCGTATTACGTAATCGATTTGAACGATCTGCGGTTGAACATGCATAAGAATGGATAAGCGGATAATTGGGATCCCCATGCAAGAATGGGTTCCATTTGGTTAGTAACAATGGTTGGAACACCCACATCGTAAATAGAAGCATTCATATCGTAAAATAAGGCAATGGAATCATTGTGAATAGATGCGATACTAGTGTCTCAGATAGCCACTGCTCACGATGTGCTCACTTCTTAAGGAATAGTTATACCAAGAGGCATCCATTTTCTAGTGGGCATTTTCGATTAGTCTTATGACCAATAGGTAACCAATAATAGCCTATCTTACTAAATGTTCTTCCTGTGGGTTTCACCGTTTTCTAACTTTCTTTCGCTTTTGCCCTTTAGCCTTCTTAGCATGAATTTTAGCATTAACAATATTAAGCTGGACAATTAACATCATTAGGCAAAACATTAACACCACATTCATGATTAGAAAGCGAAATTCAAGCGTACATCAATACAAGGTTTGCAAATAGTATCGAATTGAATTAATTACGATGCGCTATGGCTAATACTAGAATCAACACGATTCGTTTTATTCGGTTCAAACTTAAAGTTCCTAGATTGTTCTTCTACTCTTTTCCAAAGGCACATTCTTAGCTTGCGAGGTCCTATCATTCCTTGTATTGTCTTGAGACTTTGACCGCTCCCTTTAATGTCATGATTACTCAGTAGGAATGGGAACATTAGTTGGTTTTACTACTCTTTGCATCACTGTTTAGATGTCTTTGGGATCCTGAACTACATGCAGCACACTAAGGTTCACTTTCTTAAAACTAGAAGTCTGGGATTTGTACTCCTAGAAGGCACACTTGAGTTCTCTTTCTTAGCATTGATGATCTGGAATCGAACTACTTAAAGGCACACTAAGGTTCACATTCAAAACATTGGGCATCGAATGAATATCATACTTGGCATTAGGCATCGAGCATGGAATCAAAGGATTAACTCTCTTACCTAATGACTTTGGGCATATTGTGATCAAGCATTCTAGGATTTCTTGAGATCGTTTGGCATATAAGCATGCATGTCCAATTGCATTATCATGAGTTTTCTCTAACTTATCCTCTTCAACAATCTCACGCAGACATTCTAGGCAATCCTTAAGGGATGAGAAGTATGTTTGAACAAAGCAAGTTTGTTATTCACGAGATGAGGAGGACATATTTCTGCACAAAGCATATTTATTACAAGAGTGAACCTTTGATACACCATTCTCCCCATTGGTCATAGGCATTTTCCTTTTACCCGACTCTTGATTCTCAATTTCCTTTGCAATGAAGCTATTTGTTCGTTATTTTTGTTACGAGTGACCTTTATTGATTCAAATAACTCATTGAAATGACGTTAACCTTTTCATTTTCTTCTAGAAAACTTTCGTTTTCCTTTTGTAAAGCATTTACTAGGTTTTGAAGATGAAATGTTTGAGACTTCGAGAATCTAAAGGAGGAGGCATTTGGGAGCTCGCTCATATTGTTCGTTTGACCCTTTAATTGAGAGATTTGGGCTTTCAACTTTCGATTGTGTTGCAATGAGCTTGAATCATTCATCGCGTTTGTTAATTTGAAAAGCGCATCAAACTCGGAGCATCCGAGGATGTCTTGATATTTGAAGTTTTGACATTTTCTTTAAGATGTTGATATTTTAGTTGTAAATTAAAATGCTCAACTTCTAGTTTAAAAATGTTTAACCAAATTGTCGTGATCATCCGGTTCAATTTTCTCGCTTAGTTCGTAATTAGTTTTTCAAGCTCAATGACACGATCATGGGAGACTTTCGGGGCAACAGATAATTCATGAAATTGAGAAGCATTAATAGAACAATTTTAGTAGTGAAGAACACATCTTGAGCAATACATTCGTAAATCGGGTTCTCATTTAGTGTATGCAAGTTCTTCCTCTCAATCTCATTATATTTTAGTGCTCGCTCATAGTCACTAACTTCAACTATCATTGCATCAAATTCCTTTTCCATTCCCTTAATATCGATGTGTATCCCTTTTAAGACTCTCAAAGTGATCTTTTAGAAGTTTAAAGAAAGGCATGACCTCGATTAAATAGCATTCTTTTGTTTGTTCAAAACCCTTTCCCTTCAAGAATCGATGGGTGTGATCCTTTTCTTACAAGTTTTCTCAAAATCAACAAATAGTTGAAAAATAACATATTGACCGATTAAGATCTTGCTTTTAGTAGCAATCGTTCTAGGAACTAGATGCATTGGCGTATTGGGAGGATACACAGTTGCTTTAGGCATTTTCCTAAGGGAGGGTTTGTTTCAACAATATTTTACGCTACCTTATCTAAGTCCATTTTCTAGAACACTTGTTCGGGAGTCAACAATGTTTGAGGCTTAAACATGTTCTGGGGAGATCCATTCTCCTTTTTGTAGTCATGGGGAGTGATAATTACTTTCTTCTCTTTGCATTTAGGATCATTTAGTTTCTTATTCATCTTCTCCCTAGTGATTTCATCTAATTTCTTATCTTCCTCAATTGCACTCAAAGCAACTAGGTTTTTGTCTAGGTTTAAGAATCTCATTGCCATCATAGATCACACTTTGAGTTGCTTTTGCTATCTTTCCGCACTTAGGGTTGGGTTTATCTATAATGGGAACACTATGCTTATCGCTTAGAACTCTATGCTTAGTGATCATGTGAGCAAATCGAATGGTGTTTCCTTGTATGTACAACTTGTTTTCAAGTTTGTTTTTCAAAGTTTTCGATTAGAAAATCTCTCAAGAGTTTTGATTCCTTTGCATTAAATTCTTGCTTAAGCATTTTCACATTTTCTTGAAGTTCTTGTTTTTGCTTAGCAGCTTTAGAAAGCTTTTCTTGCAAGGAATTTAATTCTTGTTTTAATACTTCTTCTCTAAAATTACTTTTTCTAATGATTGCACGCACTTGGTCATCCATTTCCGCTCACGAGTGGTCAACTCAAATTTTGCACGTTGTTCATAAATAGCAACACGTTCTTTATAGGCATTTAGTTCGTAAATTACTGTAATCATCGAGGCACATGCGGTGTATTCATCAAAACATAGTCATTGTTGATCGCAGAAGATGCATCACTTGGTACAACTTCACTTTCACTTTGTTTCACATATTGATCATATGGGACAATATTGATATTACCCATATTTTCAACATTTGATTCAATAGTTTCATTGATTGTACTTTGTCATGCATCATTGCACATCAACATCATCGTATAGTTTTAATACCTCCGAGATGAGTTTGTCTTTGGATGATCCGACTTGTGGTGAAGAAGAGACCTTGGGAGAAACCATTGGAGAAATGCTAGCCATAAAATTATGTGTGCGAGAGGTCCATCATCCACATCGTAGTCGTATGCATCACAATCGGCGACTTGAAAGGCATTCGATGATTGTGACCTATCTCCGAATAGGCCGCTCATCCACATCCGCATCATAGGTCTTGGCATTGCCTCGCCTAGAAACAACAATTCCTCTTCATCCAAAGCAAAGACCATTATCCCGAGCTTGTACAAGCAAAGATCTTATCTCAAGTAATCGGCGATTCGTGGACGCTTTGGAGATGTGAAGTTCCTTGCAATGTGTCCTCACCACCACAGTTATAACATTTGATCGGCTTAGCTTGACCTTGATTACCATTCCTTCCTCGATTTCGATTACCAACATAACCTCTACCAGCCCACCTCTTCCCCGATCATACTGTCTTTCCGGCGGTTGCACCACGATCCTCCCATCTTTAAAGAGCTTGATTGTGTGGGTTAGATGTCGCTCGAGGTTGTTGTTGGTTTGTGGGAGAGAATTCATGTTTTGACTAATCGGAAGAGCTAGTTGATTAATGATGTTACCCACGTGTGCATCAAACATCGCCTTGTTTGAACATAGGATCGTGAATGAGTTTGTGATTACCATTACCCATGGGTATGACTTGTGAGGCTTTGGTTGTGATTCCGATGTTTGAGTAGAAGGCGGTTGAGTCATTAGACGAGCTTGTCTCTCCCGGTTGGTTTTGAACCGATTAAGAATCATTTTTCAAACATAACATGTCTCTCATTCTCAAGGAGGAAGGCATAGAGTTGCTCATAGTTTGTATTCTTCAATCCTTTAGTGAGCTTCACAGAGGTGACAAACTTGTGCCATTCGGGATTCATGTTGTTCACAAATTTTGAGCTCGGTGAATGTTAGGCATAGTCATTCGATGTTCCTCATATCATTCACCAACTTATGAAATCTCACATAGTATTCATAGACACTCTCATCCGGTTTCATCTTGAAGTGTTCAAATTCGTCATAGAGTTGTGATTCTCTGCCTTCCATAGTTAATTCGAACACGAGAGAAGCATCTTGACATTATCCCATAATGCCTTTGCTTGGTGTTGTGATTGATCGACTTGTAGATGTCTTTAGAAGACCTTGAAGAAAATGTTGAAGCCACGATATCAAAGATCGAATCTCTTTTTCTCCTTATCATCAAGCTCATCATACATCTTTGGTCCGTCCATTCCAGTAAATCGAGTTCCATCTTCGCAAAGATCAAGTACATCTCTAGTCGCCTCAACTCGATACGTCCTTCATCAATGGATTTGAGAATGTTGACACCATTTTCCTTTCCAAGACAAGACAATCTAATTCGTTGAGCCCAAGAATCGTAGTCGCTTTTGTCAAGCATGGGTGGGCGAGTATCTGAACCACCGCTTGAACATCCTCAACAATGATGGAGATGATAGTAGGAACGTTGGTAGACATGTTAACAGATTATACGGGATTTTATAACTCTATGATTAAACCAGAAATAGATCCTTTCACGGATTTTACTAAATCAAGAGAAAACCGTAAAAAATCACCCAAGTCGCTAGAAGATAATGCACCAAGTCGCTAACACCTTATTCGCTATACCACCAAGTCGCTAAAGTCCCAAGTCGCTAAACAAAGGCAAGTCGCTAAATAGTAACTCGCTAAGCCTCAAGTCGCTAGCAAAATTTTGGCAAAGAATTCGCTAAGATTCAAGTCGCTAAAGAATCAAGTCGCTAAATAGCAACTCGCTACTCACCAAGTCGCTAACACCAAGTCGCTACCCGTAGTGGAGAGTCCACTTCTTGTAATCAGTAAGTCGCTAAGCCTAAGTCGCTAGCTCCAAAAACTTCAACTCGCTACAAAAATGTAAAGCAAGTCGCACAAGGAAATATAATCCGAGGTCAAGTCGCTAGCAAGAAAACTTCACAAACATCACTTTTCAATCCAAAACAACCCAACCAAGATGATTCAAGCTTACCAAATGAAAACCTAAACACTTGTGATGATTCTAAACGTAAAAGTACTACCAAAATCCAAGCTTTAACACAAGAAATCAACCAAATGATTCACAAACCACTAAACTTTTTCAAACTCAAAAACCACCTTAAAACCACTAGAAATCCAAAGATGTGCAAGATATGATCTAACCATGGCGCTCTGATACCAATTGTAGGATATTGGATTTCACATACACATCAAACCATAATACAAAGTGGGCTTATAAGTGGAATTCTAGAGAGAGAAAGTTAGAGGTTTAGGGAACTTAGTGAGAGAAAGTGAAAGATATTATTATGAGTTCCAACTCTACCTTGGGAGGTAGAGAGTATTTATAGTCTTACATAAACGCCACACAACGGGCTATGGATCGTGCATACAGTGGGTAAAGACCCGTCCTTCCTCCACGGTGTGTTACTTAACTAACTACTACTTAGCATGAAATAACTACGACTACGAGCTTTCTAACGATTACATATACTTGAGGTGACCGACTCTTTAATACCTGGAATTTCTAATTCCTAACAGGACCAAATCAACAAGTCTACTCATCCCTAGACTCAAGCACATTGTTGCTTCTTAAGCTTTGGTCACTTATTAGTATTAGTAGAATATGGCTAAATCATTCTCTTAGTTTTAGAGATTTGTTGATAATCTCTTATGTTTTATTGAATGATAGTTTACTTGCCATATTACATTGAGTATATGTTTGTTGGTTGAATACATATCTCATTTTGATGTTAACATTACTTGTTACATCACCATTGTCGAATTTAATCATCGCCTATACGGATCCTCAAAATTGCCTAGACGGATCCCTACTAGGAGGGAACTGTGGGATCCGTGAGATGTAAAACTATTTTTCTACTAACTTGGATCACATATGCGTGAAATTATGCATTACACTTGTTTTCTAACCTTTGTTTTGTAGTTATTCAATCTACACTTGAAGCCTTTGACACCCTAAAGCTAGGGGAGCTTTGTGTCAAAACAATACATTGCAAATTACTTGCAATATTAGAATTACATTTCTCGACATCCCTTTGCAATATTGCAATCATCAAGGGGAGCACATTCGTCACTTAGACGAAATCTTTGCAAACTTACTTGCAAACAAACTAGATTAGTATTACTTTCTTGACGCCTTACATAGGGATGAACTCGCTGGGGAGTTAAGACGAGGTACTTTCCGTTACTTGCTCTCTACTTTTCTTTCTTTTCACATGTTTTTCTTAAAAAATGTGTTAGTCTCCTTTCAAGCTCTTTTGTTTCGACAAAAGTGGGAGAAGAAAGTAAACTACAATTCAAACTTTTTAATTTTAGCTTTTCCTTAAAATAATTTTATGTTTTGTCATCAACAAAAAGGGAGATTGTTAATACAAATAAGCCAAAAACGTTTATTTATATTTTACGATCTTCTAATGTTTTGTCGATAACAAACGTAAAATCATATTAACTAAACAAATAAAATACGTAAATGGTTTGAACTAATAGTTTCTAACATATTCTCATTTTCACATAAAACACTAAAACAAGTATAAGTGATTTTATGATTTAGTATTACATATGTACAACAACTAGTGTTTACATATTTGGGTAAATATACACTTAACTAGTATGTAGTATATTGGGTAATGTAAATGGGTAGAAACTTAAGTATTTGACCCATTGACCAAATACATTGAATATAGTTGGGTAAAAACAAGTATATACTAAATGGGTAAAAACTAGCAAATGGTATTGACCCATAACCCATGGTTTTATATATACCACTTGACTAAGTTCATTGTACCCTTAATACTAGCAAATGGTATTGACCCATAACCCATGGTTTTATATATACCACTTGACTAAGTTCATTGTACCCTTAATACTAGCAAATGGTATTGACCCATAACCCATGGTTTTATATATACCACTTGACCAAGTTCATTGTATTTAGAAAGAAAACCATGGATCAACCCAAAACCCATAACCCATGACCCATAACCAAAAATACCCATGGCAAAGAGGCGTTCCACGGATCCCTAGCTTTGTGCTAGCCGGATCCCAAGTGGAAGGGATCCGTGGGATCCGTGGGAACAGTGAGGAAATTTTCCTATAAATAGAGAGCCATTTCTTCCTTTCTATTCATCCCTTTACACACATACTTCCCCCAAGTATACTAACCTTCTAACCTCGGATCCAAGAGATCTATGTAGTCTTTGTCTTTTGTTTTGTGTGATCTTCTAGGTTCCTCTTAAAGGAAAGATCACCACTTGAAGAGACGCAAGCTCAAGTCCATGAGTTGCCATGTTTCGTCATCATCAAGACAACGAAGGTTCTCTTGTTGATAGATCTACCTTTCTCCATAGATGTTGGGTTGAAGGCATTAGTGAAGAATGCCGAAGTGTCAAGATGAAAGCATTAGTGAAAGGTGCTCATCATCCGTGTCAAAGCATTAGTAAAGATCGCTAAAGGTATCAAGACGAAGGCATTAGTGAAGGGTGCCAAGCGTTGTGTCAAAGGCATTAGTGAAGGATGCCAAGAATCAAATCAAGTAGCATTTGGGAAGAATTTTAGGTCGATAATCGATGAGGTGCATCGTTATACATATAAGTATTTGTTCATTTACAAGGATGGTGATATCCTTGATGGTGTTGTAACAAGGAGTAGATCTCCTTGATAATAGGTGTTGTGTCGTGAAGGGTAGTAGTTCCTCCATAGTAATGGAACTAGGTACTTAGCCTAGTACCTAATAAAGGGTAGGCGACGTGTGAATGATTACTCCTAAGGTGTGAAAGAACTCGTGGTTAGCCTAGCACCAGATAAAGGGTAGGCGACGTTGTGTTAGGTGTGGTTCGCCTTGGTGTGAAAGAACCTCAGATTTAGCTTTGCACCGAAAAAGGTTAAGCGACGTTGTGAAGGCTTCTCCGCCATAAGGAGATTGGTGTAGTGCTTACGAACTCTCGAGTAGGTGACTCGGGAGTGGAGTAGGGCAAGGAAGGTGTCCTTGTAGCCGAACCACTATAAATACTTGTGTCATGGTGATGTGCTACTTACTCTTTATCTTTCATTACACGCTTATATATCTATCTATCAACGTCCAACATAAACAACCAAATAGATTGACATAAGTCGATCTAAATATTTAAAAGGATGTTTTAAATTGGTAAACTATTCAACCCCCTTCTAGTTTTTCACGTAAAACATTTCAAACGGTTAGTAATAAGCGGATTCCGCACTTACAAGTTTGAACTCGAGAGTGTTACAAGATTGTGTGAAACACATCTCTAATTCTTACAAAGGCCGCCCTCGAACCTGAGTCCCACAAGTGAGATAACGCGACAAATCAAGTACATCTACAGCTCGAGATGAGTCGAGGTACAATCAAGCATCACCTCACGATTGAGACCGTTTGAGACACACTAAGCGTAATCCACGTGGAGTTACCGAAGTGACTGGCCGCCGTGTCGGTGCTTTGATGTTGACCACGGCAGAGTTTCCATTCAATCACCGAGGATCACAGCTAGAACCTCTCATAAATGTTCTCGATGATTGCTAAGATCTGTGAAGGACTCGATATGAACCATCGATGATCTTATTTGGTGATCAACAATTGATGAAATGTCAAGTGTTCCTAAGAGATCTTTGATGAATCTCGTGGCTCTAGACTCAATAGTGCTGTTTTGGTTTTCCGAGCGGAGACTAGGGAGAGGGTCTCCTTCTTCAATACCAGCGATCTCTAGAGAAAGTCAATAGTTTACGTAGGGTTCCCCGTGAGAATGAAACAAGCTTCGATGAGAGAAACTTGAGTGGCTAAGAAGGTTTAGTGCATGCGCCACCGAGTCCATGACGACTTTAATCTTTAATACGGTGTCACTAAGTGACAACCAAGAGTATATGAATTGAACCCGGTGTCCGCCTAAGTTGAATAATTTGAGGGCTATTTCTTTTCACCCTTTTCTTTGCATTTCTTTTTAATTCTCAACTCCTTCTTTCTCCGATTCTCATTTTCTCCTTTTTTTTTTTTTTTTTTTTTTTTTTTTTTTAATAATCATACCTAAGGACTTCTAAGTACTAACTATTTGTGATGTCCTTGGGTAGATCCCTTCGCCTCTGGCGGATCATAGGACTGTTATTCCTAACCTTAGTCACCTTATCACCCATGACTAACCTATGTTGCCATAAACCATTTACTTGAAAAATCTCTCACAGTGTTTGTGAATGAAAACATTTTGAACCTTTGTTGAGATAAGATTTTGCATAAATACTCCCTCCACATGTGCTTTAGAGTTTTGACAGTAATTTGTGTGGGAAAAGCAAGACTTTTGAATTGATCAACTCAAGATAGACAATCCCCATGAGACACGGTTACGCTGCATAGTTAAAGAGTTGCATTGTAAGCTTTTAGGTGACAACTAGCTCTAATAACTACCTTTAAGGTGTAGACAAACCTCGAAGGTTGTCATACCCGTCGAGTTCATGTTCTACCAAGAGTTTCTCGAATGGTACTTTCTACTCGGACAAGTCCTTTATGAGACACGCTTACATTACTAGCTTAACTAGCTTGAAATTATTACCCGTCCTTGACAAGTCTTTTCGAGTTACTAACAGTTTAGCACCATCAATTCGTTGGTTAAGTCTATTACACAAAGATTCATTTGCATTTACACAACATATTTCTTATCACATAATTTTCTCCCCTCAAAAATGGCATATCAAATGTTATTTTGAAAAGTTGACAATAAATATGACCATTTCGAAGTGTTGTGGGAAGATGACCACTATGAACAATTTGTGAACAAAGTTTTAATACAAATACTCCCCTCAACAAGTGATATAAACGTTGAGGTTTTGAAAATGTTACGGGAAGACTTATTCTTTTGAGCAAAACCTTGAAAATGAAATGTTTGATAGGTTTTACTCAAAAATAAGAAGCTCGCTCCTTTTATAAGGATTGTGGCAATCAAGCATACCACGGGGTCCTTTCTTGACAATTACGGTTGTACATCGTTATGTGTGCACAATCCATTAGACATATTGAATCACACATCCAAATTTATAATGAAAGAAACAATTCAAGGGTACCAGAAGTCCAGAGATGTCGCCAGGAGTGTGAATCGGGCGTTGAAAGCGGTGATGTTAATCCTGGTGGACCACCAACATAGCTTTCCAATCTTCCGAACCGATCCTTCTATACAACCTTTCATCAATCATTCGATGATCCTCCTCACATCCCCCGCGATCACGAGAATTCCATCGCTAGGAGACCCAATCTTTTGACGTATGTCCTTCAACCTATATGCCAATCCGTCCCTAACCATCTTCAAAGTGTGATCACCAAACAGAAGTTCACTACACGCCATTAAGCAATTTCTTTGTAGTTCACTACGGTAAACAACGCCGAAAGGTTTCTTCGATGAGTGTATATTGTGAGAGTCGGTTGATGTCGGGAAGATCTAGGCGAGGTGGTGTGAAGTTGACACGGGTCCGATAAGATTCAACCGCCATTTGAAGATCTTCTACACGCTCCTTGATGACTATGTGTCTGATGAAGATGAGCGGTGACTTGATGAATTCACGTTGTACTTGGTTGAAAATTTCCTCATGCGACCTTGTACTTTAGCAAGGTACATGTCTTCAATGTCGCTGATAGATAAATTCTCAAAGTCGCCTTCAGAGAAAGCATAGTGTTGGGTTCAAGAATACCCAAACTCCTTAATCTAGGATTTGAATAGAAAATAGCCCAAGTATTTAATCCGTTAACACAAACAGTCCTTTGAGTGCATAGTCTCTCGGTGAGTCGCCTTCGAGATACTCAAGAAGAGGCAAAGAAGAAGTCTCTCCCTCAAGAAGGCGGAACTTAAAGGGTGAAGCGAGTCAAGAAGAAGATGATGGATTCGGTGAGTGATGACAATAACTCACCAATCCCTAAGATTCCTATCCAACTTCTTACATCAAGACAAAGCAAGTAGAAGACCAAGATTGTAAAGATCAAGAAAGAGCGGGACAAAGCGGGAAAGGTTGAATCGAGATAAGACAAAGTCCTTATCATCCAAAGTCAACTTTCCCGAATAGCAAAACATCGTGCTCGGTGTCATCACCGAACTTAGGAAAGTAGTCTTGTCTCTACCTAGAATAGTCTTTGTACGCAGACAAAATACATCTCATATTTTGTCTTACGATGATGTCGCATTGTCACTTAGGAAAGAGTCAAATACCATACATGTATAAATAGTATAAGAGATGGAGTGAAAAGGTTAAGCTTGTGAATTGTAAAACACACACACGCAAGCCATCTTTTCACTCCTCCAAATACAACTTAGTTCCTGAGATAGCTCGGTGAGCTCTAAGAGTTGTGCTCGGACTTAGCCCGAGCTTAGAGAGAATCACCCAACTTTGTTCATTTCAATCCCAAGTACTATTCCGCAAGTACTTGGTAACGATTCTTTGTTGATTTATTTCTAATAAGAATATGATGTTGAAAATTACTCAATGTGTTTTCTTTATGTTAATTTAGGTCATCGTTCACTTTTAACTTGTTTTATAAACTTAATCTGCTTTTAAGCGTTAGTGAACGGGAACAACAAGTGGTATCGAGCAAGGCTAATTATAAAACTCGCTTTTAAAGCCGCTCTAAAAGTTTTAAATTAGGATCCTAAATGGTTTGAAATTGATGTACCCCAACTAGTCGATAAAAGGGTGGAGCTTATTAATTTGCTGCCCTAGACTTGAAGTTGGCAAATTCAACAAATGGAAAAGCGAATGCTTTGCTATTTGATTCGATGGAACCTTATTATGTCAAGTGCATAAATGAAGGTCCATTTGTCCCAAAGATCTCAAGAAGGTTGCCCAAACACAAGCTCGGTGGACCCAAGATGAAAGGAGAGTGGTCAACTGGGACCAAAGGCTCAAAAGTATCATAATATCTTGTCTTCCTGACGATATTATGGAGTCTCGTTATTAGTTTGTAGTCTTGCTAAGCAAACTCGATGACCTCGTTCATAGTCATGAAGGACCATCGATACCAAGGAAAACAGGATAATGGACACGAAACTTGAGTATAACACCTTGAGGCTAAGGACTCGTAAACTCTCTCAAACTTACACCGGATACAAAACTCTTTTAAATGAACTTTCAAATGATGGTGTTAAGTTGTCTAAGCATGAAATCAATGTTGGTTTTGTAAGCGGCCTCCCCGAGAAGTGGTTGAATTTCTCTGGGACTCAGAATGCCAATCACATCCAAAATCTTGAGCTTCACGAAATTTATGGAAATTTGTCTATGAGGAAAACCTCATCATGCATACGATACCGACTTAAAGAAGTCTCGTGAAGTCAAGAAGTCCCCGACCACTACATCATCACCAATATCAACCTTTCTTTTCTAACAATGTAGTTCAAGATTTCCAAGAAAACTCGATGATGAGCCGATGAGAGATCAAGTGAGGAGTACCTAAGTGACCAATCTTGAATTTCAGAAGGGCACTCGCTAACTCTCGAAGGTTTATAAAAAGAAACAAAGGTTTTCTCTGCTAAAACAATCAAGACACCGAATGCTACAAGTGTCATAAAAGAGGCCATTTTGCAAAAGACGTTTTCAAAAACAATTTCGAACCTCTTACAAACCATCGGGATCTAATCGGTCTTGAGGCTTTAGCAAATTTCAACCAAAAATCTATCGGTCTCATCAAAATGTTCAAAACAAATCGATCTTAACAAAACCATTGATTATGAAGCTAAGTATAAGAAAGCAAAGCCAAGCTTGCATTGCTTGAGGCCATCCTCGAAACAACAAAAATGTTCAATGCATGCGGGGAAGAACAAAGGCCTTGTTGTTGAAACCTTTGCGGGATGAAGAGCCAATCTCATCGGATGATGAAATGGTACACGTCGGTGCTCTAATGGCTCTCGAGAAGAAGACAAGCTTGCGTTGGGAAGAATCATGCTAGGAGCGGGAATGGGTCAACATCACAATGAAGAAGGTAAACACTTTACTTTCTATGGATGATGACTCGATTGGCGATCTTATATGAATTATCTAAATGTTGACCTTAAGTTTGTAGAAGAGCAAAGATCGAATCTCTTTTCTAAGTACAACAAGTTAAGTTTTGAATTGAATAAGTGTAGGGATGAATTACTCATTTTAAAACAAGCTAAGCTTGAGGTCATCACTTTGCAAATTCAAAACACCGAACTAGTTAAAAGAAATCGTAATCTTCAAGATGAACTTAAAAGGCAAATGATATTCTTAAGAGTTGGATGCTAAGAATCCTGTGGTCTTTGATCTTTGTGGAGCCCCAAGAGTAGCAAGAAGAGAGTCATAGGTGAAGATCATCTCCACGACTCTCTCAACAAAGACCGATCTCCTAAGCTATTTGTGTGCGGTGGCATGATTACAAGTATGTTGGGTGATTCAAATTCCGGTGAATGGATTGAACGAGTTAATCCACGAGTAAGCTTCCAAACTTCGATTCGGAAGGATTCTAGAGCTCGAAAGTCAAGCTCTAAAGAGCATGCTTGACTCACTGATGTGCCCAGGTGGTCTCGAACACATCTCTCGAGTCCAAGCGTAATCTCAAGCACCGCCCACCACCGAAACCTATTCGTGGTGCCGCCCAAGCTCCGAGCTTACTCCACTACAATTCAATCCTCATTCACCAAAAGAAAGGTCCGGACGTGGTAGAACCATCCTTCAAAGACAAGCAAAACTAATCCAACAAGAGTCTACACTGCCGAGACTTCATCATCCTCTGTCCCATCGAAGTCGACCAAACCAAAGAATCGATCGAACTTGTGAGGAAGCTTCTTGAAAAATGGAATCCATTGAAAAGGTCCTGAACCAATCAAGGAGACAAAGTCGCTTCCTCCGGTTCCTCAAAGTCAAAATCAACCTCCAAAAGCAAACAAAAGTGTGAGTGTCATTACACCACCCATACCATCGACAATCGCTATAGAATCCTTTTTGCATGATTCGCAAAAGGATGATCACAGGATCGCGATCATCTACAAGATGTCAATCAAGCAAACTATACCAAAGTTGGTCATCGGTATGCTTCATCATCCAAAAGCGTCCCAAAGAATAGAGCAAAACCTTTTCCTATCTCGTCCTCACTGTGGGTTCAATGATCATCATCGGGATGATTGTCTCATGAATACATCTTTGTGATATATGCGGTAATCCGACTCATGAGACATCCCAACATGACAAGATCATTCATGCAAGGAGAAATTCCAAACAACCTGTAGTCACCGAGTCATCCTCACCTCTAAGTGCAAAACTGCTGGTAGCACCTTGACACAACCACCGACCATGAGTCGATTGCAAATTTCAAAGAGACCTTGAGATCCAAGCCCACTAGTAAGTGGGTCACAAGAGAAACTAATTCAGGTTTACTACTTGTGCGAGACATGCCGTGGAGCCTATTTGGCATCTAGACGGTGGATGCTCGAAGCATGATGGTGTGAAGGAATATCTGCACAAGTATGTAAAGGAACCAGGCCCAAGGTAGTATTTGGTGATAACTCATCATGTCCCATCAAGGTTATGGTTCAAGCTGCAATGGAATAGTTTTCTAGAATAGCCTATGTCAATGGTCTCAAATACAATCTCATCACACATCAACTATGTGATGCAAAATTCATTGTACAATTCAATGATAAACAAGGTACCATTTTAATGCCAACAAGGAAGTTGTGTTGATAGCTCCTAGAGAGACGATGTTTATGTGCTTGACATGTCAACTCTCTCCCAAGATGGAACGTGTCTCTTTGCTAAAGCCACCGAAACTATCAATTGGTCGTGGCATAAGAGACTCTCACACCGAACTTCAAAATCTCAACAACTTGGCAAAACAAAACAAGGTCCTTGGCTTGCCATCCTTGGTCTTTGCAAAAGACAAACCATGCTCGCTCGTGAAAAGGGTAAACACCACGAGCATCATTCAAAACAAAACAAAATTTCTCCATCAAAGTCGCCTTCACCTCCGCACATGGATCTCTTTGGACACCGGGTCCCGATCAATCCAAAGATGAGAAGTATACACTTGTCATTGTTGATGAATTCTCAAGATACACTTGGGTATACTTTCTTTCAAAAGAGTCAGCACCGATGCAATAATATCTTTCATCGTGAAGATTGAAAACCGTAATGACATTCTTGTCAAACAACCGAATCGACAATGGCACCGAGTTCGTAAATCAAGAACTTGAGAGTTTCGTGATGAAAAGGAATTTCTCAAAATTTCTCATCTCCTTATACCCTGAACAAAATGGGGTTCTTTGAAGGAAAAATAGAACTCTCATTGAGGTTGCTAGAACTATGTTAAATGGCTCGACCCTCTCAAAACATTTCGGATCAAGCGATCAAAGCGCTCGTTACACTCAAAACAGGTCAATCATTGTCAAAAGACATAATAAAACCCCATATGAGATCTTCAAAGGTAGACTTCGGACATCACTATTTTCATGTGTTTGGATGTCCAAAGGTTCATTCACAACCACAAGGATCATCTAGGCAAGTTTGATGCAAAAGGCGATGATGGATACTTTCTAGGCTACTCATCGATCTCCAAAGCCTTCGTGGTCTTTAACACAAGGAGACAACAAGTTGAGGAAACCTTTCATGTCACCTTTGATGAAAGTCTTGAAAGCATCGGGTTCACCAACACCTCGATGGAGGAAATAGGAATTGATAACTCTTCAAGATATCCTCCGATGAGTACAACATCGAACTCAATTCCTCATATCAAGTCGATGTCGACATCTCATATTATGTCTTACCTCACAACCTACCCCAACCAACCGTCAATGAATTCATTGAGAATCGGCCCATCTCTTGGGATAAGTAACAATGATCCAAATGATCGGGAACACAGAACTCATGATCCTCAACCCGATCATGACATCTCAACAGATTGTTCTAAATGATCCCGTGGCTCTTGCACCGAACTCACATCCCGAACTCCCGGTGACATCTTCAAGCTCGGATCCTAGACCACAAAGTAAGTGGACTAGATCTCGTGACATCGAGCTTGTAAACATCATTGGTGAACCCAGCGAGGGCATGCTCACTAGAAGTATGGTCTGCTAGTCTAGCTGCGGCTTGACCAATGAATGTCTATATGTCGACTACCTATCGGACATTGAACCCAAAAGTGTCATGAAGCTCTAAAACACCCAAGTTGGGTTCGCTATGCAAGATGAATTGCAACAGTTTGATAAAACAAGGTCATGACCTTGATCAAATGTCCTCGGGATGTAGTAGTCATAGGAATGAAGTGGGTTTCGTAAACAAAGCGATGAAAGCGGCACCGCATCATTAAAAACAAAGCGGACTTGTAGCCAAAGGATACGGTCAACAAGAAGGCATTGACTATGATGAGACATTTGCTCTGTTGCAAGAATGGAAGCCATCGGGATCTTCCTTGCATATGCAACATACATGAACTTGTGGTCTACCAAATGGATGTTAAAAGTGCATTCTTAAATGGTGATCTCAAGGAAGATGTGTATGTTCAAGAACCACCGGGCTGAGAGTAGTGAATTTCGACTATGTGCACAGCTTGACAAAGCCCTTTATGGACTTAAACAAGCTCCTGTGGCATGGTATGAAACTCTCGGCCTTCACGATACAAAACAAGTTTGTCGAGGAAAGATAGACAACAATTGTTTGTCTATAGAACCCAACAGATGTGATACTAGTCCAAGTGTATGTTGATGATATCATCTTTGGCTCAACAAACTACAAACTTTGCAAACAGTTTGAAAAGCGATGACAAAGAAGTTTGAAATGAGCATGATGGGGAACTCACTTACTTTCTTGGACTTCAAATCAGCAAACCGATAAAGGTATATCCATCGGTCAAGAGAAATACACGAAATCTCTTGAAGAAATATGAGATATTTGACTATGCCTCGGTGAAGACACCAATGGTTCCACCTAACAACCTTGGACCCGATCTCACCGGCAAATCATCAATCAAACTCATTTCGAGGGATTGTTGGCTCATCGATGTATCTAACCGCTACTAGACCGGACATACAATTCTCGATCTGTCTAATAGCAAGATATCGATCCAATCCAAAAGAATCCCACCTCGCTGCAGCCAAAAGAATACTCGGTGCACGAAAGGAACCCCAAACCTTGGACTATATTATCCAATATGCTCGGGGTTTGATCTCAAGAACTACTACGATTACGATTATCTTTGGTTGCAACATGGATGTAAAAGTACCTCGGGTCCTGTCAATTTCTTGGAGGAAAAGCGGTGTGTTGGAGTGCAAAGAAGCAGCGATCGGTGGCTATGTCCTCGGTGAAGGCGAATATGTAGTCTGCAGCAGATGTTTGTGCCAATGTATTATGGATGAAAAGTCAACTCGGTGACTATGACATCCATTACAAAATGGTGCCTATCTTACGTGATAACACTAGTGCAATTGCAATCTCCAACAACCCCGTCCTCCACCAAAGAACCAAACACATTGATATCGATATCACTTCATCGGGGATCACATAATGAAAGGAGACATAGAACTTCATTTCATCCCTCTTGAATATCAACTGGCCGATATCTTCACCAAACCCTTGGATGAGCCTACCTTGAGAGACCGAAAAGTCGATTGGGAATGCTTGACATTGAAAGTCAAGTATTTGAAAACCAATCTCGTAAGCTACGTGACATGGTTCATCCTCCCGAAAATCAAAATAAACCTCTCACTGAATGAGTAATACTCATTCAGGTCCCTGACACTTGACAAAGAGCATTGAATGAGTAACTAAATGGTCCAAGTATCGTTACTTTAATGTCCTAGGTTGGTAACTATGCCAATTTAATAAAGGAATATATGTCTCTTTGTCTTCTTGTCATCCCACTTGGCATTTATTGCCTCTCACAAGAAATATCAAATTGATATTTTTTCTCGCAAAGGTGCACTTTCTTGTACACCTCAATCTGTTCCCTTGAAAAGCGGATTTTCTTTGCGGGTAATGGGTGGTAGCATTAAATGGAATTTCAAAGTCTTTCAAAACCTACTCTTAGTTTTTCCATTTGTGCACAAAACACCCTCTTATCACTCTATAAATACCTCTTCTTCTACACAAACAAAACACACAAATCAATTTCGCATTTAAACTCACAAAATCTTTTCTCAAATCGAGAAATATTTGTGTGTTCTCAAACCTTCAAAACCTCTTTTGGAAAACCTTTCTTGTAAACATTTACAAAGTTTTTCATCACTAACTAGAGATCTAAACATTTCTAATCGTTCTTGCCAAGCGTTTTTAAAACCCTAAAAACTTCTTTAAAGATATGGCTAGAACACAATCTCTCGGTTGCTTCTCGATGGGTGGGGATCTATCAAGCGTTGAATTCAAAACAAAAATGTCATAGGTAATTTTGAATACCACGAAACGTCCCAACCTATAAAGACATTGTAAAATTTTTATTCAAGCGCCCACTAAAAGCGGCCTTTGTAAAGTGTCCTCGGTGGTGTACCCAAACTACCTCGTGGAGTTTTGGGCAGCTGCTAAAGCCTTTGACCCGACACCTTGGTGATGAGAATAACCTTAGACCACTCGGAGTATCTCATCGAGTTCGGTCTAAATGGGGGCAACAATATACCTGGATTATAAAACTTTTGCACTTCAACGAGGTTAGACTACAACAAAGGTGTTTATGTCGCCCATCCCGAACCTTCCACGATGAAGGATGGGTTAAACAAATCGCTTTGGATCCCACATTTTGGACAAGACCCCGGTCACTAAAAGTTCATTCCCGTGGCTTGGAGGATCCTTTTCACTTTTGTGATTCGGGTCCTCGGCGGGAACCACTCATCCACCTGAGCAGGTAAACTCTATTCGGTTGATGATGGCATCTTACTGATGAATGGGGTCCTTGTCGACATAGGGAGATCATTTACGATGATCTTATGTAACGGCTCTGAGCAAAACTAGGGCTAAGTATATTTAGTATCCTAGGTTTGTCTCTTGTGCTTACAATCGTTCTTGGGTGCCAACTATACTCGGGATGAAAAATTTGGAAATTTACGGCATCCTGAGTCCTTCAAACTTTCAAAAGGACCCATCCCTTGTCACACCTATAGAATTGACGGCCCATATGGTTCTTTGTAAACAACTGTGAGGATCGATGTCTCAAACCCCTCTTAAAAGAAAAAGGGAAGTCTCGGTGGGACTAAGACTAAACCAAAGTCTCGGGGCCCGAGGCTTCGAGAGCACCGCCAAGAGGCACAAAAGGCCCGAGACCAAAAGACACCCTTGACTGGCAACAACCACCCGTGACAGCGAAGGACAACGATACATCACGGTCGGTGCCCTTGGTCACACCTACTACTCCCAAGATCCGGAGGAAACAAACAACCACCGGTAGGGGCGCCTTCCACTTTGCCGGTGATGACATTAGCAAATCAAAGCCTTTGTGCGAGGCACACCGATCGATCCCAAAGACTGGGGGAATACAAACAATCACCGATAGGGATACAACATTCAGCGACTCTGCTAAAGGCACTGGAAATACCCACCGGTGTCTCGGGGTCCTTGGGGACAAAGACTCGGAGGAAAGAAACAACCACCGACACGGAACCAAAACCAATCCCGACTCCCAGAAGACGCTGGAAACTCCCACGATGTCCGAGGGGTCCACGAGGACAAAGACTCGAGAGGATCAATACCCACCGATATGGAACCCATTCCCACTCCCTTGTTAGCATTCTTTGAGGTTCTTGAGCTACTAGAATCGATGACTATCTTTGAAAGTGATGAAGAAATCTTATCGGCGGGGAAGAAGTGGGCCGAGGTTCAAATCGAACAAGAGCCTCGGCTGATCCATGCATTAGCGATGAGTCACCTTTTTCGCACGAAGACAATGACTCGGCCTCATCTTCCACTCGGCGAATTCCAAAGATTTGACAATGTTCATCCGCCACGAAAGACAACGGTTAAGTGGATCGGCGGGCGTCAAGGAAGGCTGTTTTCGGGGTTCTTGAGCAGTTTGGGATCAACACATTGAAAGGTCGCTTGCCGATTCTACCGACCTTAGATCGATGTGCTTACCTTCAACGAAAATGTTCATGAGCACGAGAGATCTTATGTATCATCATCTTGTCAACTGGATGAACACATGGTTAAGTTCCTCAAGCATCTTCGCAGTTGGGGTTACAATTGATGAAATCGAGGGATGACGTCAAAGAAGACCCGACTCTCAATGCCAAAGTGCCGGAGGCAAATGAAGCATATGCAAAGAATTCATCCGAGCTCACCGACCTAATAGAGATGCTCAAGTCTGCGAACGTTCGTGGTCTTCAAACTTGATTCGGACTCTTGCACCACCCCGGACTCACTAAATACTCGGTAGCTACCTTGACTCAGCCTCGTCTTCCATGGCTTGGAATCTTGGTCCACGAATAAGCGCCTTGGGTTATCTCATGCAAACTTGGATGCAAAGGTCCTTTGGTCTTCAAGCAGACACTTGTAAATAAAGGCCATGATGGTGAAATCTATCGAGGCCTTCAAAGGTCAAGTGGTCGGTCCCCTCGGCTACTCCAACTCTTGCCCTCACCGGCGCTTCAGCAGCAGTTGAGGGGAGAATCTTCTTGAAGAAACTCCTCTTCACCGAGGGGAGCAAACACCACCGGTCTCGGCAGCTCAAACATCATCATCATCGGCACCGGTCTGCAGTACCAATCTCATCACTTCCACCTCAGCGGAACAACAACAACACCGCGGTCTCAACACCTATCATGACAACATCACCACCCATCATTGCATCATCCTCCTCGGGGACGGGACAAGGGCAAAGGCATCTTGACAACTCATCGAGGCACGAGAGGATCCCTACAAAATTGGTGACGAATACCTCTTCACTCCCTGAGCAACTAACCAAACACCTTGCCAAAGAAGAAAGAAAATTGAAACAAGGCGAGGATGATAAGAAGACTAAGGAGGCATTGACCCAAGTGATTGCCAAGAAGGCTGAAAATGTGGGAATAGATGCAAGCAAGCTTAAAAGGTCGAGCAGACGAAGTTCATGGAAGCTCAGTCGCTCAAATGGTCTGCAATGAGCTCGAGATGAAGAAAGAGAAAGAAATCTGAAGCTCTCGGGCAAAGCAGAATCAAAGAATATAAGCGGACAATGACCACCAGAAACTCACGAAAAAATCAACGATGTCAAAATCATTCCCAACACCAAACCATTGGCTATGAATGTTTCTGAGAGGAGATGACAAAAGACACTTTGAGGTTCATGATCCTCAAAGTTCGGTGACTTTGGGATCACTGAACTTGATGAACTTGGTCCGATCATTGGAAAGAAGCAAAATAAGGTGGTCAAGGAGTCGATGAAGATGCTTAGCAAAAGGTATGAAAGGTGAGGAAGCACCATTGACTAAAATTGACTGCCTTGATCGCACCTCGAGGATCTCAACCACAAGCTTCCACGGCAAAAGGAAAAGAGTTGATTTCCAACACGAGATCAAAGTGCCGCCTTGATTGCAGCAGAGAACTACACGAAGGTGTTAACTTTGTGAAGCTGTCTAGTGATTGAAGAGCACGAAGAGGGCTATTCCACATTGATGTCTATAGGAACCCCGCATTTCAAAGATGGAGTGACATTGATCGGTGGAGTGGGCCGCAATGATCGACTATATTCACGTGGCCTCTCGGATCAATCCCAGTGAACATCGGGTTACTGTCAAGACACGAATGCCAAGATCGAGAGACCATCTGACGGAAACACTCATCACCAAGAAAGTAAAGCTTGAAGCACCGGGTATCCATACGGAATGACATCATTTTGTTTTATCTTTTGTACTAGTGATAGGAACTTTGTAATCGATCAATAAGCGATGTATGTTTTATTCATTTACTCGGTGTTCCCTATTGTATTCATTAGTACATTCGGTGTGAAGAAGCCTCTTGCTCACTTACATCGATCAACCACTTAGGCTATTTGTATATCCAAATAGGGAGGCTATTGGGTTCGATAAATACCCAAACTCCTTAATCTAGGATTTGAATAGAAAATAGCCCAAGTATTTAATCCGTTAACACAAAGCAGTCCTTGAGTGCATAGTCTCTCGGTGAGTCGTCTTCGAGGATACTCGAAGAGGCAAAGAAGAAGTCTCTCCACTCGGTGAGGCGGAACTTAAAGGGTGAAGGCGAGTCAAGAAGAAGATGATGGATTCGGTGGTGATGACAATAACTCACTTTGAATCCTAAAATCCTATCCAACTTCTTACGAAGACAAAGCCAAGTAGAAGGCGAAGATTGTAAAGGCCAAGAAAGAGCGGGACAAAGCGGAAAGGTTGAATCGAGATAAGACAAAGTCCTTATCATCAAAGTCAACTTTCACGAATATAAAACATCGGGCTCGATGTCATCTTGAACTTAGGAAAGTAGTCTTGTCTCTTACCTAGAATAGTCTTTGTACACGAGACAAAATACATACGTATTTTGTCTTACGTATGATGTCGGTTGTCACTTAGGAAAGAGTCAAATACCATACATGTATAAATAGCATAAGAGATGGAGTGAAAAGGTTAAGCTTGTGAATTGTAAAACACACACGCATGACCATCTTTTCACTCCTCCAAACTCTAACAGTTCCCGAGATAGCTCGGTGAGCTCTAAAGTTGTGCTCAGACTTAGCTGAGCTTAGGAGAATCACCCAACTTTGTCATTTCAATCCCAAGTACTATTCCGCAAGTACTTGGGTAGCGTATTCTTTGTTGATTTATTTCTAATAAGAATATGATGTTGAAAATTACTCGGTGTGTTTTCTTTATGTTAATTTCAGGTCATCGTTCACTTTTAACTTGTTTTATAAACTTAATCATTTTAAACGTTAGTGAGCGGGGAACAACACATAGTCCACTTTCATCTTGTCGTTTGACCACGATATTCTTAAGGAAGGTGTAGTCCCACTTAGATGACGAGAACAACATGTTTGATGGCAGCGATATCCTTTGTCTTGAACACGCATGTTGAGACTTACGAACTGACGATACGTAGTAGATTCTTGACGTTAGGCCAATGATGAATCCGTACATTGCATCAGCGGTCATATGCTTCCACTTTGTCGGAACACAAGTGATTGGCACGTTCCTTGATGGCTATGCAGTTTGAGTATATGGCTGCAGGAAATGGAAGTGTCAAAGATGTAGCGTATTTCCTTGATCCATCGCCACCATGTAGAAGAAATTCCAGGTCTTTGTTAAAGAAATATCTGAATGGAATCCTAGGTTCATTTGGTTGGCCAATTGTTGGTAGAGGTTTTGACGATCGGTGTAATATGGAGGGTTGTCCCGTTTAGTGAAGTCGATGTTTGCTTGGGTTGAGCCAATCCATGTTGTTAGACATGGCTCGAGCAATGTTCTCAAGGTGATATTCGACCTCGATGGCACTTTCGAGTTGTCTTTAACGGTTGAAATGCTTCATTCTTGATTCGCCTCAACTCGGATTTTGTCATCTTCTTCACATGGAACTTTTCTTGCAAAAGTTTTGCATGCTCAATGTATTACCGTCTACAAATCGACCTTCTTGGGTAGGGAGTGTTGTTAACAAGAGTGAGAACCATTCAAATTCTTGCTTTTATTGTCATCTAGCCATGATCGGCGTCAACCATGGGTGCCTTCTTCTTCTTCTTTTTGAAGGCTTAGATGATGATTACGGTTTCGAACTTGTTTGGGAGAGGTGGGTTGTTGTAGGGCTCAAGGACCTCTTCATCGTCACCACCCGTATACTCAAGTGATCACCTATTTTACGAGTGCAGGGTGGTAACTCGGAATCGATCACGAGGTTTGTTGTAGAAGAATGAGGAGGGACCTTTGTTGAGCGAGTTTCGTTGAGGAGGGTTGCATAAGCGAAGATTCACCAGGCCCTTACGGCGTTTAGGTGCGAGTCCTTGTCCGCATCATCGTCATCTCTTGGCGTTTGGGTTGATCGGTGACTCCTTGCATGAAGATCTGAGTTGAAAGTCAAGGATACCTTCAAAATTTAGCTTCATCCGAGTAAGCGTTCGGATCGCTTTGACATTTGCATCACCGGTTTAGCGAGTAACTCAGTTCGAAAGATCGGCTTCTTTGGCCATTATATTTTTAACCAATGCGATGATGTTTGGGTGAGTTGTGCGGAAAATACTTCTTTGGTCACACCGGGGCGATGTCGAGAAGAAACTTGTGAGTATATTCTCTTGCCGTCTTCTCTAAATCCTTTGTGACTTTAGCGGTGATATCACAGAAGGTACTTTTGAGTGTAGCCTTCAATCATCTTTATTCGAGTTCCTCTTGCGATGATTTTTATGAATTCTGAATAAACTTCCTTTCTCCTTTCTTCTTTTCATTCTCGTCATACGGATGTTGTATGTGATCAACAAATAAATTCAACTTCTTGTTGAGCACATCTTTCTTTCGACTTGTTTGTGACATTCACAATTCGTTTATGAGTGTGAGAAATCCAGAACGAGTGGTTTCTTCACTGATTTGGATGATGATTTGGTTGATCTCTTTGATGGTGGTGGTGAGGTGAGATGATGAATCGATGAGGAAGAGACATGAGGAGACTCGGGGTCCTTGGGTGGTTCGAGTTTCATACGTGGCGTGTAGGACTTTCGAAGCAACTTGTCATAATCGGCATCTTTATCTTTCTCGGACTTCTCGGTTTGATTTCTCAAAGTCATATTCGATAGTATCCTCCACAAGCTTTTGTTGTTGCATAAGAGTGGTGGCACGGATCCTTATTGGGTTGATTAACGCATCGGGATGCGGTGAAGAGTCAAGCGACACCACTTGATCCTCGGGTCCACCCATTTGGTCTTTTGCAAATTCTTGACTTTTGAAGGTGTCGGCAATTTGAACTTCTTCTGTATGATTTATCCGGTTGCTCTTCATCACTACGAGCTTGAGCTTTGATCATCGGCACAAGTCTTTGAGTCTTCCTTTGCCATGTTCGGTAGGAGGACTAGGAGGTTTCGGTACTAATGGGTGTCATCCTTGCGGTTTGAGTATGTAATATCTTCTTCGATTCGGTACCTTGAGCTTTCGTCCATAAGCTTTCTTTGCGGTTCGGGTGTGGGAATAGGTTGACTTCCTTACGGGAACAATCCTTTTGCTTGGAGGATTCCTTTTGGGAAACTTCCTTTGACTTTCGAACTTAATGCACTTCGGCACTTCCTCTTCTAGTTCTCTCGGTAGGAGTTCACGAAGGTTTTCATCAAGATGACCAACTTTGCCTTCTTTTACGCTACTAGATACCTTTTATGCGTTACAAGCATCTTGAGTTCTTTAGATAGAAGGTGATCGGGCTGACCGGCACCACTGCTTCTTAGTTGTCGATTCCTTGATTCGATAGAAAGGATAGGTTCGGACAACAAGTCGTGATTATCGGGGTCATTGAGCCTCTTGGGGATATCGAGATTAAGCCCAGTGCTCTACGGATCAAAAGCTTTGTGTATCGACATAGGGAATCTTTGAGCTAAGCTTTTGTGAAATAGCATCATGTCTTCCCATATCGATTGCTTGATTTGATGTCCTTCTTATTGATCGAGACGGAAGATTTTCGGTTCCATGAGCTTTGGATGCTCATAACCTTTATCACGACGAGAGAGACTTGGTGATGATGATGTAGAGGGTTCTCCACGGTTGAGGAATGTTCTTAAGCTCTCGTTAGAATGCTTAGTAATAATCCTGAAGCTTCATCATAGCCAATGTCAAGAAGAAATTGCGAAACGGTTTCTTGATATGTGTAGCAAAGAAGTCGGTTGGGCGATGTCGGGAATGATGAGAACAGCCCGTAAGTCTGCGGGAATGATGGTGACTTGTTTGTGATTAAGAGTCCTTGTCACGACACTTTGACACTGATCCTCTGCATAGAATTCGAGCATTGCTTGAATGTAGATTTCGATCAGTTGTGAGTGTGAGAGCATGTTACGGTATGGATGATTCCTTAGAATATCACAGTGATGAGACAAGAAGATTACGAGCATGTGAGGGTTTCAAAGTCAACCCTAAGGTTATTCTTTCTAATCTTTCTCGGATAGCCATTTGGGAAGATATCGGCAATAGTAAGAACCTCGGTGCATCCACATTCATTTGGTGACCATGTCGTGATACGAAATTACATTAGCCAAAGAACCAACATATCGAAAGACATAATGTTAGTCAACGAAGGTTTTATTGTCTAGTTATTGAATATCTGGTGTCAATGATTGTTATGAGTCCTAAGTCACTTGTTTGTCCAATAGTCCAATGGCGTCGTGAAATGTTTAGTGAGTTAGTTAACTTTAAGTTTTAAAGTTTATTTTATCACTTATTGTTCACAACATATCAAGCGATTAAGTTTATTAGTGACATTATTAGATTTGTGGCGTTATGATTGGTTTATTTACAAGTTTGTACACGTAACAATTCATAATGAATGTCAATCAAGGCTTAAGCGTAGAATTGGCAAAGTTCTGCGTAGCGGAAGAAGTATATGCGTGGGCGTAGGCTTATCGTGGGATCCTTACTTACGCATAAGAAATGTTGCAGCGTGGGAAAAGGAGACCTTATGCATAGGGCTTCGCGTGAGGCCTATAAAGACCTTCAGCGTAAGGCTTACTCGTGAAGTAGACCTTATCGTGGAGTCCTTTGTTACGCATATCCTTCACATGATACGCGTGGTACCATTGTAGAACCTTGTCGTGGGCGCTCGGCGTGAAGATTACTCTTCAAGATAACCTTCTGCGCGTAAGGTAATCCTTATCGTGAGATTCAATGACCTTGATTACGAATTTTATGCGTAGCAAGCTGAAATAAAACATCATAACATCAATTTTGACACTTTACATTCATTCAATTCTGATTTAAACATAATCACTCATTTAAAGCATTGGCGTAGAAAACCTACGAGTAACCTAAAACCCTTGTTTCAAAAGTTACGCTTAAGGAATCTAGCCAAAAGAAATTTCACCAAACTTTCTTGGTAGTTCTAAGGTGTTGTGAGAGTCTATAAACCAAGTTTTAACACACAATTCTCGGTGAATCAAAACACCCAAACTTAAGAACATTAAACCCTAATTCTAATTACGACTTAATTAGTGTTTTGGGTTGTTATAGAAGCACTGGATATCATCAATTCAACATCATATAAACATAACACAACAATCTTTTGACCAAGAACCTTCACATTTGAAAATACCCAAAACCACGCATAAACCCTAATTTTATAAATCGTTCAATTCGTGATTACATGCGAGTTTTGATGATTAAAGCGATATCATTGAAGTATTAGAAAGCGTTTGACACTATCCTTTTAACCATAAACACACAATCTTGATCATGTGATCATACACATACGTGTAGACCACAAAAAAGATTATACAGCGTTTTAACCGTTGGATTTTGAAAAATTCAAAACCATTGCTTAAAATATGTTGTAAACACAAAATCACTTACAAAATGATGATCAAAAGCACAGTTGTCAATTGATTTTTAGGCGTAGGATCCTTTTTGGTTGAGGTATTAAATGTGAAGTGAAAAAGTTAGGTGGGAGGTGCTTTATTAAAATAACTTTAACATTTTTGAGTTTGGTCCCTCCACTTTTCCTTTTGCATACAATGCCATTTAACTTCCATTTGGTTACCAAACAAAGATTTTAAGAAAGAAACTTGTGACACTCCCCTCGACTTAAGTAAATAATGAAAGGTTATAAATTTTAGTCCGAGGGTGTCATAAAACAGAAATGTTACCACCATTGATAAAAGAGACAACAGGGATATGATAACATGCAAGTACACGGATGTTTTGAAAGCAGTTAAGTGATTATTTTCTCCCCTCAACACTTGATCGAGAAAAATCTTGAATTTTGAAAGATAAAAGTGTTGATGGAAAAAATACTTGCCATGTTGAAAGAAAATTAGATAAGAAGAATATTTTTGTTGTTTTATAAGATTTTATATTTTGTGTTTTGTTTTGAAATTTATTTACAAAATATATTTTGGTGTTTGTGAGGTTTTAAAACTGTTTTAGGAGGTCATCCATTCCTCTTGAGTCAAACACCTCATACCAATCCGGTGGACTAACTCATTAAACCTAGCGGGAGGCAAGGCTTTGGTATAAGTATCACGGGTTTTCATTCCAAATTTGTTTAACAATTCAAGGGCATATTTGGGTGACTCAAGAAAATACCACGGGAGATTGATGAACTTGTAATCCTAGAAAGAATGTAAGTTTACCCATCATGGACATTTCAAAATTTTTCTTCATTAGTTTTGCAAAAGCGATTGAAAACTTTTATGTGTAGACCCAAAATGATGTCATCCACGTAAATTTGAACAATTAAGATATGTGCCCGTGATAATGTATGAAAAGAGTTGGGTCAACCGAGCCTTTGGTGAAATTATTAGCAATGAGAAAAGATGATAACTTATCGTACCATGCAGAGGGGCTTGTTTGAGACCATAAAGAGCTTTGTTCGGTTTGTAGACATGGTTGGGCACTGGATCAATGAATCCTTGGGTTGGTGACATAAACCGTTTCTTCGGTTGTCCGTTGAGAAGCGGTTTTGACATCCATCGAAAGACCGTCATATTCATATGAGCATGACGCGAGAAATATCGAACGACCTCAAGGCGAACAGCGGAGCAAAAGATTCTTCAAAATCTATTCCTCTTCACGGCGATAACCCTTAGCAACTAGGCGTGACTTGTTTGGGATTACATTCCCTTGACATCAATTTGTTTTCCAAATCCATTTGAGACCAATAGCGTAGACCCTGTTGATCTTTCAACGGTTTCCATACTTCAAGGCGTTTGAATTGGTTGAGTTCTTCTTGCATGGATTCAATCCGGTTGTCTTTTGTCATTGCGTCTTTAATGTTTTTAAACTCAGTTAGCGGGGCGGTGAGTGCATAAATGCAATGTTCACCATACGTGTGAAGGCGTTATCTCGTAACTTGTTGGTTGATTTGGGTTGCCAATAATATTTGCGAGAGGATGGTCTTTAGTCCATCGATGTGTAGAGGTTGATGTTGGTATACATTGTGCGATTTTGAGGATTCAAATGGTTTGTTGATGATTCCGTGACATACGGTGCAGCAGACGCATTTGGATCAAAATCTACAAGTGGGGTACTTCATTCGAGAATATCATCGGCGGTTCATCATTGTTGGAAGCGGTTTGTTCAAGCTGTTGTGGTGGAGTCAAGCGGGTGTAGGTGCATCTTCAACGATGGTTGTTGTAGCAGTGTATCGGTATAGGAATATTATCGGGTTGTGCGGTGAAACATTGGATACACCTTGAACGTTCATCAATATCGTCGCGAGCAGTGAGACAAATAGCTTTTCCATTTGTTGTGAGTGGTGGGGCTTTGTTCGGTGATGATAGGGGTTGAGGAAGTTTAAGCGGTTGTGACCGGGTTCTAAGTATTATACTCGAAGCCATTTCGTAAGTTCATCAAAATGAGCATGAATCGTTTCCATCACTGTTTTTGTCGACAATTCCAAATCCGGTAACCTTTAGAATTCTCACAATATCAATAAAGACTCAATGTCGACTTTGGCTTTGAGCTTTCCAAGATCATCGCGATCATTATTCGGATAGCAAAGGATCAAAATACATGAAAGTGTTTGATATTCGGTTTGTGGTTGTGGACAAGCTCGAAGGTGTTTTGTTGTGGCATTTGTGATCATAGAATGGTTTGAGTATAGCATGCGATGAATCGACACGCCCACAAGTGTCTGGAAGTTTAACATTGATTAACATTGTTCTTGCGACTTCCACTAACGTTCGGTTTCGTCTTTCAACAACTCCGTTTTGTTACGGTGTGCGTGCAATAGATGTTTGATGTTGAATTCCCACTTTCTCATAGAATTCACAAAGGGTTTGGTTAACAAATTCGGTTCCTTTTTACATTACGATTAGTCGGCGGTGTTGCGGGCTGAACACATATTTTCGTGAAAGGTGATGATCATTTGTGGAGCTTGGTCTTTGCTTGAAGAAAGTAGACCCAAGTCCATCGTGAGTAGTCATAAACAATTACTAAGATGTAGCGTTTGCCATTGATCGTTTGCGCGTCGGGCCACACAAATCCATGTGAAGAAGATGAAGCACATCTTTGAGGCTGTGTTCCACCTTTGAAGGAAAATGAGCACGAGTGTTTTCCCTTGTTCACGAGCTAAGCAAAGGTGATCTTTTGAATACCGGAATCGTGGGAGACCTTCAACTAGTTTGTGTCGAGCAAGGTTGGTGATGGTTTGAAAATTTAGATGTGAGAGGCAGCGGTTGCCATAGCGGATTTTGTTGATGTTGCCTTTGAAAGTAGCGGATGGGAGATGAAGCAACCATGTCTTGCATAGAGATAGTGTAGAGACTAAATTACGCGAGCGGACATAAGGTCATTTCCTTGTAGATCACGAATGAAACAAGTTTTCTCACAAAGCAACCTCCAAATCTCCATCACTGGCCTGACCTCTTGAAAGCAGTTATGACCGAGGCCTTCCATAGTAAACCCTGCTTATTCGATGTTCCCATTGACATAATCTCACGTAGCCATGATAGCATAGTGATCATTCCGAACACAGCGGTGCCAATGAACTTTGCAATAAAGTTTGATAACGATTTAAGGTTGCTTGTCATGTGTCGGGAACATCCGCTATCAACAATCGAGAGAATGATCTGTATCACTGCATTACACGGGCGACACGGATGGAATAGAGGTAGATGTGGAACCGAGATGTTAGAGGTTCCGAAAGCGGTACATTAGATATACACACATTAATAATTTTAGGCATCCATTTAAATCCTAGTGTGTTATATATCCATTCGCCATCTATAACTACTCTTTGCTTTAGTCTTAGTGAATGCACTAGGTGGTACTACATTCTTAGGAGGTGGCCCAGACTCTACGGTGTGACAATGCTTGCCTTAGAATCTAAAGAAGGCGGTCTACCAAGCACGAGACTTAGAATGATTAGTGGGCCTAGAGGTATTCGATTCTTAGGATTCCGTAAGCGAGATTATAGCTTTAGCAACACATTTGTCATGACAATCGAATTCATACTTTTATGACAAATAACACAAGGTGCATCGGTGAATATCAAAAGTGCTTAAGGTTTAGCATTAGTTACATCACTATTTCTATTACATTTGCCATCTGCCAATATCTATAGTGGAAGCAACGTGAGTCTTATTCATAGTCCTAGGGTGTTCTTCTACATTAGCATTCCTTATTGATCTTTTCTTGGGTGCAAATTCCTATTCTTGATTGAGTGCTCTAGGTGTGAAGTGCGGACGTTTAGAAAAGGCGCAACTATTCTGTTTCGATGAGAAGGAAGCACGTTAGCAACTTGTGATTTGGCGGTAGGGATTCTAGGTGCACGATTACTAAGTGTTCTTGGTGCTAATCTCTTAATGATGGATGGCGGAAGTTGTTCATACTTTCCTAACATTTCTCTTAACTTAGAGATAGTGTGAATCAAATCTTGATTTTGAGCGGATATTACCGACAAAATTCATGACTTCTCTAGTGTGAGCAAGATAGTGATCAAGTTCGTTTGATGCTTCATGACGAGTCTTATTGAGTAAATCAAATATGACACCATATTCTGTTTGGTATTACAAGTTCTTGTTCATATTTTGATTTGACTTTTCAAAGACACGTTTTGATAATCCGATTGCTCAATTTTAGGATCGGAAGATTTTGCACTCAGCGGCGAGTTTCTTTTGAAAACTAAGTTGATTATTGTGAATATCTTTTCACACCAATGAAAACGACGTTTTGCATTGTAAAGTTAGTTAAGTAATCGTTTGTTTTGACTTTTAAAGACTGGATTACGAAGCACATTATCGGTATTCTCAGCATTACCACAGAGTCAACATTATCGGCGGAGATATAATCGGATGCATGTGGCAAAGAATAGAATAACACAACATTATGGATATCGGCCTGGATAACATCTTTCAAAAGTCGATCAACATCTTTTCTCAACATTTTCTTTTACGTTTAGTATTAGAAATAGATTTTTGAGTTTTCTCGGCGACCTTCATGACTCAAGTTCTTTATGAAAGTCCGTTCCCGAGATAATGCACAATTTTCAAATTTTTATCATTTGGTAAAGATTTTTACGAAAAATGTCTCTTTGTTCTCGCTAGAGCGATTGAAAGTGTTGAACTTTGATTTGAATGATATTCTATCTCATGTTCTAAAGTTTTGAGGTCGACCATGAAAATATCAAAATATCTAAGAATTTTGCGATTTTCGGGGTTTTTAGTTACTTCAACGATGGAAGGTAAAGGACCATAAATTTGTGCATAATCGGTTGGGGATTAACATTAGAAGACTCGGTGTTTTGATGATAACCCTTGGTGTGTTAGAAGAATCCGTTGGTGTGTGAAAGTGACGGTTTGAATAATTAAAGGTTTCTTTGTAAACAACGATTTTTAATTTTGATCGACTCTCGTCTTACGCATCTAATTCCTCTTGGCGATGATATTCAACAACACTCATATGATATCATTAATTTTATATTACACTTTGAAACTTGAGTTTGGTTTGAATGTTTTGAGTAAAGCTTTGGTTTATGTCGACTAGATTTGGTCCATATCCTTTTGGATTGGGTTTTAAAGTAAACTTTTCAATATTCATTCTTGATTCACCATGTTTGTAAACAACAGTTTTAAACTCTTTAATTTTGTTTTGCAAGCCGATAATTTACGCAAGAAGGTCATCTACCGATTCGTTGAATACTTTTTGTATCGGAGGCTGTTTTTGACAAGTTAACAACTCGACCTTAGCTTTTGATTTTCAAGGTGAGGCGTTAATTTGTTTTTATGTTCATGTTTGATTGTTCTATTTGAGACAACAAAGCATTCTTGAGCTGACTAGATCTTGCATCTGTCTCTTTAAATATTTTTCGTTTTGATGAGATTTAGCAAAGCGGCTTCAAAACCTTTTCACTGAGTTTTCTTGAGTTTTGAAAAAGTTGAGTTGCATTTGTAAGCAATCAAAATCCTTGGTTAACAGTGCATTATTGCTTTTTAAGTCCTTGTTTAATGCATAACATTCCTCCATTTTGATTTGATGGTCTTGAATTAATCGTGCAAAATCTGGATGAGGCAACAGTTCGGCTTGTTCAGCGTGGTGACAACATGATCATTATTTAGATCCTCGAAGTACAACCATGGAGTCAATTTGATTATCAAAGGAAACCATAAAGTCATCTTGATGCGTCAAATGTAACTACATGGTTTATTTGAAAATCGTCGAGAATGAGATGTAGATGACTCATTTTGAGCGATGCGAGCCGTGCGGATTCGATTATTGGCGGAGATATTGGTTCGAGATATGATGATGGTTTGTTCGGTGCACGAGACAAGCCATCGGTGTCCTCTATTGGGCTGTTTCACTCATGTGTAACTCATGCATATTAGCCATCAACATAACAATTTGCATTGGCACGCAAGTCCTCCATATCATCATCAGAGTGCATACGCCATAAAGCTACGTTCTTTGTTTGTGAGAGATCCATGACTTCATCCTTAAGAGCCAAAGAAGAGCCTCTTTGAAATAAGCCGCGCCCCTAGTCCTTGGCCGGGCATGCATTAGCCAGTGTCCCTTCTCATTGCGGTTGTAGCATCAAAGACCATTCAACCCATTACGAGCATTTCCTGTTCCACCACTTGAGCTTTGTTGTTATTCCTACCATAGCATTAAACCATGACCACCTCCCGTTTGGTGACCATAACCACGATTACGAACTTAAACTCGTCCATTGTTCACATGACTGATTTCGTGTATTGGATGAGAGCGAATCGATTGTTGGATTTGTTGGTATAACGGCTAAAAGCATTAGCAATCATAACAAATCCACATTGCGGTGCTTGACGGATCGGATTCCTCACTAGTTTGACTATGAAGTGCTTGATCATTGTTGTTGTTGTAAGGAACCAATTGATTTTGTTGAGGTTGTTGTGATTGATCGTTTTGTGTGGTGAGGCGGTTGGTTGAGTTGCTTGTTGAGGAGGATAACTTTGTTGAGCATATAAGGCAAGTTGTTGATTTTCCGGATGTGTAGGTGGAGCAATTTGAGCACGGAGAATCCTTTCCCAATCAACTTCCTTTTCATGAGGCTTCAAGTAATCGTACAACAATCCATATGTAGAATGATGCATATTCTTAAGCAGCGGAGAAAATGACATACTTCTCCCATTCGGGACCAAGACTACTCGGGAACTTAGTATTCTTTGCAATTCTTGGCATGATGATGTTGTGTTTATCGAAATTATTGATGATGTCGAAAATCGATGATGATAAGACTCTAGTGTCTCTCGGGTTCAATCATGAAGTGTTCATAAGCCAAGTAAATTTTGGATTCAAATCCTCGATTAGTCTTGATCCTTCCATAAGAAGATGAATATGGTCCCGCATTTCCTTTCTTTGTCTTTTAAGCATCAACACTTGAAGAATTGGGTTAGGTAATCCTAAAGGATATATTGCATTGCAAGCTCATTGACTTCATAGTGTAGAAGTTCGATGGGATTTAGATGCACTTGCAGTAGCAATGTTTGTTTGTTCATCTCTTGGTGGAATAGCATTAGGATCTCCGGGTACAATGGACGATGGGCATCTCAAATGGACCTTCAAGATAACCTTCTTTAAGAACTTTCCATGTGGCTTCTTGGATCACAAAACCTAAAGAACCTTATCACCCATTGATCGTAGTTTCTGGAGTAAGCATTGGAGGTCTATCAAGTGATCGACCTCATGAATTGATTGTTGGGCGCTTAAAGCTTCACATCTTTGCAAACCAAGTGGGTTCCTTCATAGTGTTCCTGGATGGATGTTGATTGAAATCATATGTGTAGGGTTGAACTTGAAGACTTGGCGGTGTTTGAACCATTTGTGGTGGAGGAATTTCTCCAAGTTGTGGAGTATGTTGTTGATTAAATTGTTGTTGATAAATTGCTTGTTGTTGATTCCATTGTTGATGTTGTGGACTTAGTTGTTGTTGTCGTTGAGGATAAGTGTAAGGAAATAGTTAGAGTATGGTGGTTGAGACATGTTGAAAACTTGTGTTGGTAAAATGGATCTTTGTAGTCGAATGAACCTTTGATGAAGAAGTATCCTTAGGCGTAGAAATCACAATAGCCAAGTAGCACTTATCGTAAAAACACCAAAGTTACAGCGTAACAATAAGGAGTTCTGGCGTGGATTTAGCTTACTGGCGTAAGTAGGGAAAAGACGCTAAAGTTATGCGTAGACAAAAGTTAGGCGTGAAAGTTAGGCGTGGGATTATCTTATGCGTAAGAATGAGGCAGGCGTGAGAAAATCTTATCGTGGGATTTCTGGCGTAAGCTATCTTATGCGTAATTTTGGGTTTTATCCCAAGTGATCTTTACACTATCACGGTGCAAAAGATATCCAAAGTCGACGTATTTTCGGACTTATCCAAGTAAGAAACACGGGTAAACCACGAAATGAAGATCAAACCAAGGAAAACCTTCAGGCGTAGTTTTAGGGTTTTGCTACGCGTGGGATTACTCGTAATTTTGATTTTGCCCAAAGATGTTTCTAAACTAGTTTTTGTGTAATGAAATAGCTTCAATAACACCAAAAGACACAAAGTGTGAAACTTGATGATCCAAGCTCTTAAAGCAGTTATGCGTGGTTGAAACCCTCGTTCGAAAACTTGATGAAAACAATGATCTACACATAAAGTTGAAACTTTTGCCAAAAGCGATAAATTTAACACCTTATAACGTTGAAAGGACAAGAATCTTGGATTAAAAAGTGTAAAAATACGTTTTTAATCAAGCCAAAGTTTCGGATCGCAAGTTAAGCGTGAGACCAAAACTCACTTCAAACAATCGTTCACTCGACTATTAGGCGATTGATACCCTTTGTCGGTCACTAGTTTTACAAACACAAGTAATATAGAAAGAGATAAAAGCGATTGAACAAGAAACCAAACACACACACACGTTATACTAAGACCCGGTTATCGTAGAGAGTGAGTGAAAGGAATAACTTGAACAACCAACCCTCAGTGAGGGTTATACAAAAGTATTTATAGGAGGAAGCTAGGCAACACTCTGGTTCCTATCCTTTCTCCTATGGGCTTGGGCCTAAGCTCATGGGCCTCTACATAAGCTTAAGGCTAATAACAAACATAAAGGCCATAATTAACTACCTATTACATATGAGTAACTAACACTTGAATTAAGGTTTAGGAGTGATTCCAACAATTGGATATAAACGAACAAATTTGCCCGGTCTTTGTGCTTGAGTTCTACAAGACTATGGGTATAATTAGAAATGATGATGGGTCCATCTCAATTGAATTCACCACAAATAGACATGAGTACACTCTTTCACTTGAGGAGTTTGGAAGAATAATAGGGGTTCCATCCGATGGTGTTTGCATGTATTCAAATGAATGGTGGTTGCAGAGCTACACTCTCATGGTTGATCATCACGACATTTATCACACAATAATCCGGAAGCAACCACCGTAAGGGACACCGTGTTTATGCCAAGAGCATCCCCTTCAAGGGTGACTAGAAAGTCGAAAGTGATCTATAGGGATCCTTTTCAAATGGAGCTTTCGGAGATGTTTACATTATATAGAAAATGGGAAGATGTGATAAGGGAGTGTTGGAATCACTCCTAAACCATAATCAAGTGTTAGTGATTAATATGTAATAGTTAGCTTTATTATGGCCTTTATGTTTGTTATTAGCCTTAAGCATGTAGAAGGCCCATGAGCTTAGGCCCAAGCCCGTTAAAGAAAGGAAGGGAACTAGGGTGTTGCCTGCTTCCTCTATAAATCTCTATGTAAACCCTCACTTGGGGTTGGTTGTTCAAGTTTTCTTTCTCTCACTCACCTCGCATAACCGTTTAATATTGTGTGTGTGTGTGTGTTAGATCTTGTTCAATCGCCTTATCTCTTTCTATATTAGCTTGTGTTTTTAAAACTAGTGACCTAACGATGGTATCAATCGCCTAATAGTTGGGTGAATCGTGTTTGTTTTGAAGTGGGTTTGGATCCTACGCTTAAAACACACGTTTGATACTTTGGTTCGCAAAACTTGTTTTTACACTTTTTAATCTAAGATTCTTGTACTTTCAACGTTTTAAGGTGTTAAAATACTTGTTTTTGGAAAAAAGTTTCAAACTTTATCGTGGATAGTTGTTTTCATCTAGTTTTTGAGCGAGGGTTTCATCCTACTCGTAAGCTGTTTAGAGGCTTTGGTTCATCAAGTTTCACACTTTTGTGTATTTGGTGTTATTGAGCTATTTTATCACACAAAGCGGTTTAGAAACACTTTTGGACGAATCAAAATTTCGTGCATTTCTACGCGTGGTAAAACCCTAAAACTACGGCGTAAGTGCTTCCTTGGTTTGATCTTCATTTTCGTGGTTTATTCCGTGTTTTCTTACTTGGATAAGTCGAAAATCGTCGACTTTGGATATCTTTGCCTTTGTGATAGTGTAAAAGATCATTTGAGCAAAAACCAAAATTATGCATAAGCGTAAGCTTGCGTGAAATCTACGCCTAAGATTTTCCTACGCCTAAGCTGGTCTTACGCATAAGAAAATCCTCGTCTAACTTTCTCCTAACTTTTGTCTACGCTAACTTTAGTGCTTTTCCTACTTACGCGTAAGCTAAATCTGGCGTAACTCCTTGTTATTCAGCGTAACTTTGGTGTTTCACGCATAAGTGCTACTTGGTTCTTGTCTTTTCTCGCTAAGGACACTTCATCAACAAAGGTTCATTCGACTACAAAGATCCATTTTACCAACACAAGTTTTCTACATGTCTCAACCACCATACTCTAACTATTTCCTTACACTTATCCTCAGCGACAACAACAACTAAGTCCACAACATCAACAATGGAATCAACAACAAGCAATTTATCAACAACAATTTAATCAACAACATACTCCACGACTTGGTGCAATTCCCCGCCACAAATGGTTCAAACACATGACTCTTCAAGTTCAACCTACACAAATGAATTCAATCAACATCCATCAAGGAACACTATGAAGGAACCGCTTGGTTTGCAAAGATGTGTGAAGCTTTAAGCGACCAACAATCAATTCATGAAGTGGATCATGATAGACCTCGATGCTCGCTCCGAAACTACGATCAATGGGTGATAAGGTTCTTTAGGTTTTGTGATGCGAAGAAGCCACATGGAAAGTTCTTAAAGAAGGTTATCTTGGAAGGACCATTTGAGATGCCTCTTGTCATTGTGCCGGAGATCTAATGTTGTTCCACGAGATGAACAAACCAACATTGCTCTTTGCGGATCTAAATGCTACGAACTTCTACTATGAAGTTGATGAGCTTGCAATGCAATATATCCTTTTAGGATTACCTAACCCAATTCTTGAGTGTTGATGCTCAAAAGGCGCAAAATGTGGGACCATATTCATCTTCTTATGGAAGGATCGATGCTCAATCGGGAGGATTTGGAATCCAAAATTTACTTGGCTTATGAACACTTCATGATTGAATGCGGAGAGACACTAGAGTCTTATCATCATCGATTTTCGGACATCATCAATGATTTGGATAAACACAACATCATCATGCCAAGAATTGCGGTGAATACTAAGTTCTGAGTAGTCTTGGTCACGAATGGGAGAAGTATGTCATTTTCTCCGTCAGCGAAGAATATGCATCATTCTACATATGGATTGTTGTATGATTACTTGAAGCCTCATGAAAAGGAAGTTGATCGGGAAAGGATTCTCCGTGCTCAAATTGCTCCACTACACATTCGGAAAATCAACAACTTGCCTTATATGCTCAACAAAGTTATCCTCTCGACAAGCAACTCAACCAGCGCCTCGATCACCAAGCGATCCATCACGGCAATCTCAACAAAATCAATTGGTTCCTTACAACAACAACAATGATCAAGCGCTTCATAGTCAAACTAATGAGGAATCCGATCCGTTCGAAGCATTGCGGGGTTTGTTATGATTGCTAATGCTTTTAGCCGTTATACAAACAAATCCAACAATCGTATTCGTTCCTCATCAATACGCGTAATCGGTTTGTTGTGAACAATGGGCGAGTTGAAGTTCGAATCGTGGTTATGGTGCGTCAAATGGGAGGTGGTCAAGGGTTTAATGCCATGGGTAGGAATAACAACGAGCTCAAGTGGTAGAACAGGAAATGCTCAAAATGGGTTGAATGGTCTTGATGCTACAAGCTGCAATGAGAAGGACACTGGCTAATGCATGCCCAAGCCAGGACTAGGGCGTGCTTATTTCAAAGAGGCTCTTCTTTTGGCTCTTAAGGATGAAGTTGGTGGATCTCACAAACAAAACGAGCTTTATGGCGGATCGAGACTCGAGATGATGATATGGAGGACTTGCGGTGCCAATCATTTATTATGTTAATGGCTAATATGCACGAGTTACACATGGTGACACGGGCCCGGTGTATGACAACGATGGCTTGTCTCGGTACCGAACAAACCATCATCATATACGAATTAATATCTCCGCCAATATATCGAATCAAACGCGGCTCGGTTGTTCAAAATAAGTCATCCACATCTCATTCGGCGATTTTCAAATAAACCACAGCAGTTACATTTGACGATCAAGATGACCTTATGGTTTCCTTGATAATCAAATTGACTCGTGGTTGTGCTTGAGGATCTAAATAATGATCATGTTGTGACTCGCGTTGAACAAGCGGCTGTTGCCTCCTCCGGTTTTGCTCGGTTAATTCAAGACCATCAAATCAAAATGGAGGAATGTTATGCATTAAATAAGGACTTAAAAGCAAAAATGCCTTGTTAACCAAGGATTTTGAATGCTTACAAATGCAACTCAACTTTTCAAAACTCAAAAACCGTGAAAAAGGTTTTGAAGCGCGTTTGCTAAATCTCATCAAAGCGAAAAATATTTAGAGACGGATCGTGATCTAGCAGCTTGAAGAATGCTTTGTTATGCGAAATAGAACAAGCGAAACATGAACATAAAAAGCAAATTAACGCTCTGCTTGGAAAATCAAAAAGCTAAAGTGAGTTGTTAAATTGTCAAAAGCAGTTCTCGACATACAAAAGCATTCAGCGAATCGGGTAGATGACCTTCTTGAAATTATTGGCTTGCAAAACAAAATTAAAGAGTTTAAAACTATTGTTTACAAACATGGTGAATCGATATGACTATTGAAAAGTTTACTTTAAACCCGATCAAAAGGATATGGACCAAATCTAGGCGATTACAAACCAAGCTTTCACTCAAAACATTCAAACCAAATCACGAAGTTTCGGTCGAGAATATAAAATTAATAATCTTGTTATGAGTGTTGTTGAATATCATCGTCAAGAGGAATTAGATCACGAAGGCGAGTCGATCAAAATTAAAAGCAGTTGTTTACAACAAACCTTTTAATTATTCAAAACCGGTCACTTCGTCACAACAACGGTTCTTCTAACACACCAAGGGTTATCATCAAAACACAGGTCTTCTAATGTTAATCCCAACCGGACTATGCACAAATTTATGGTCCTTTACCTTGATCGATGAAGTAAACTCAAAACACGAAAATCGCAAAATTCTTAGATATTTTGATATTTTCATGGTGACCTCAAAACTTTAGAACATGAGATAGAACATCATTACGAAATCAAAGTTCAACACTTTCAATCGCCTTTAGCGAGAACAAAGAGACATTTTGGAAAAATCTTTTACAAATGTTAAAAATTTGAAAAGTTGTGCATTAGCTTGGGAAAAGGATTTTCATAAGGAACTTGGAGTGATGAAGGTCGTTTCGAGAAAAGCTGAAACATCTATTTCTAATACTAAGCATAAAAATAAAATGTTGAGAAAAGATGTTGATCGACTCTTGGAAGATGTTATATGTCTTGATATCCATAATGTTGTGTTATTCTATTCTTTGCCACATGCATCGATTATATCTCTGGCGTCTTGTTGACTCTGTGGTAGCTGGTGAGAATATTGATAATATGCGGATCGAGTCTTTAAAGCTGAAAATAAGCGATTACTAACGAACTTTACAATGCAAAGCGTCGTCTTCATTGGTGTGAAAAGATATTCACAACCATCAACTTAGTTTTCAAAAGAAAATCGCTCGGTTGAGTGCAAAATCTTACGATCCTAAAATTGAGCAAGCTGGATGATCAAGCGTGTCTTTGAAAAGTCAAATCTTTAAATATGAACAAGAACTTGTAACGATTAAGCGAGAATATGGTGTCATATTTGATTTACTCAATAAGACTCGACATGAAGCATCAAACGAACTTGATCACTATCTTGCTCACACTAGAGAAGTCATGAATTTTCTTTGGTAATATTAGATACGAAAATCAAGATTTGATTCACACTATCTCTAAGATTAAGAGAAATGTTAGGAAAGTATGAACAACTTCCAACCATCATTAAGAGATTAGCACGGTCACACTTAGTAATCGTGCACCTAGAATCCTAACGACAAATCACAAGTTGCTAGCGTGCTTCCTTCTCTGAAGCGAGGAATAGTTGCGTCTTTTCCAAACGTCCGCACACGGCCTAGGAGCACTCAATCGAAGAATAGGAAGTTGCGACCTAAGAAAAGATCAATAAGGAATGCTAAAGTAGAAGAACACCCTAGGACTATGAATAAGACTCGCGTTGCTAGGACTATAGATGTTGGTTTGGCAAATGTAATAGAAATAGTGATGTAACGAATGCTAAACCTTAAGCACCTTTGATATTGATCGATGCACCTTGTGTGATTTGTCGAAAGTATGAATTACGATTTTCATGACAAATGTGTTGCTAAAGCTATAATCTCTCGTTCGGAATCTAAGAATCGGAATACCTCTAGGGCCACTAATCATTCTAAGTCGTGCTTGTAGACCGCTTCTTTAGATTCTAAGGCAAGCGTTGTTGTCACCGTAGCTCTAGTTTCACCCCTAAGAATGTAGTACCACCAAGTGCATTCACTAAGACTAAAGCAAATAGTAGTTATAAATGGCAAAATGGATATATAACACACTAGGATTTAAATGGATGCCTAAAGTCATTAATGTGTGCATGTCTCATATGCACCTTGGAACCTCTAACATTTCGGGTTCCACATCTACTATTCCATCGTGTCGTCTGTGTAATGCGGTGATCTGAGATCATTCTCCGGATTGTTGATAGCGGATGTTCCCGACACATGAGCGACCTTAAGCATTATCAAACTTTATTGCAAAGTTCATTGCCTTTGTCGGGTTCGGGAATGATCACTTAGCGACTATCATGGACTCTGAGATTATGTCAATGGGAACATCGAAATCGTGAGGGTTTACTATGTGGAAGGCCTCGGTCATGTCTGTTTTCGATGGTCGGTTTGTGATGGAGATTTGGAGGTTGCTTCGGGGAGAAAACTTGTTTCATTCGTGATCTACAAAATGACCTTATATGCGGCTCGCGTAATTCTAGTCTCTACACTATCTCTATGCAAGACATGGTTGCTTCATCTCCCATCTGCTTACTTTCAAAGGCAACATCAACAAAATCACGGCTGTAGCACCGTCGTCTCTCGCATCTAAACTTTCAAACCATCACCAACCTTGCTCGACACAAACTAGTTGAAGGTCTCCACGATTCCGGTATTCAAAGATCACCTTTGCTCGACTGTGAACAAGGGAAAAGCACTCGTGCTCATTTTCCTTCAAAGGTGGAACCGACTCTCGACATGTGCTTCATCTTCTTCACATGGATTTGTGTGGCCCGATGCGTGCAAACGATAAATGGCAAGCGCTACATCTTAGTAATTGTTGATGACTACTCACGATGGACTTGGGTCTACTTTCTTGAAGCAAAGACCAAGCTCACAAATGATCATCACCTTTCTCATGAAAATACGAGTTCGACTCATGACACCGTCGGGCTAATCGAGCAGACAAAGGCGAATTTGTTAACCAAACCCGCCGTGAATTCTATGAGAAAGTGGAATTGACATCAAACATCTATTGCGTACACGAGAACAAAGCGGAGTTGTTGAAAGCGAAACCGAGCGTTAGTGGGCTGCAACAATGTTAATCAATGCTAAACTTCGGATTACTTGTGGGCGAAGCCGTATCTCTGCGCATGCTATACTCAAAACGTTCTATGATCACAAAAGCATACAACAAAACACCTTTCGAGCTTGTCCGCAACCATAAACGAATCTCAAACACTTTCATGTATTTGGATCACTTTGCTATCCGAATAATGATCGTGATGATTTTGGAAAGCTCAAAGCCAAAGCGACATTGGAGTCTTTATTGGATATTGTGAGAATTCTAAAGGTTACTGGATGCGGAATCGTCGTACAAAATAGATGATGGAAGCGATTCATGCTCATTTGATGAACTCGGAAATGGCTTACGAGTATAATGACTTAGAACGGTCACAACCGTTTAAACTTCCTCGACCCCATCATCGGTGAACAAAGCCCCCACTAACTCGTCAACAAATGGAAGGTTATTTGCTCCTTTGTTCGGTGGCGATATTGATGAGCGTGCTCGGATGTATCCGTTGTTTCGCATTGCTGCACGATAATATTCCTATACGATACACTGCTACAACAACTTGTTGAAGATGCACCTACGGTTGACTCAACACAACAGTTGAACACACCGCTTCCAACAATGATGAACCGGTGATGATATTACGAATGAAGTACCCCACTGCGATTTTGATCCGTCGTTCTTGACCCGTTTGCTAATGAGGCTGCGCACGGATGTCGCGGAATCTTCAACAAACCATTTGAACACTCGAATCGCACAATGTATATCAACATCAACCCTCTACACATCGATGGACAAAAGACCATCCTCGGCTAATATTATTGGCAACCCGAATCAACCGTCGTTACGAGACAGCGTCTTCGCACGGATGGTGAACATTGCATTTATGCACTCGGCATACGCCAATCGAGCCTAAAAACATTAAAGGCGCAATGACAAAAGACAAGCTGGATTGAATCCATGCAAGAAGAACTCAACCAATTCAAGCGTCTTGAAGTATGGGAGCGGTTGAAAGACCAGCGGTCTCGTCATTGGTCTAAAATGGATTTGGAAAAACAAATTGGATCTTTGAAGGAGCGTCATCGAAACAAGTCACGTCTAGTTGCTAAGGGTTATCGTCGGGAAGAGGAATAGACTTTGAAGAATCTTTTGCTACGGTTGCTCGTCTTGAGGTTTGTTCGGATATTTCTCGCGTTCGCGGCTCATATGAATATAGCGGTCTTTCAAATGGATGTCAAGCTGCGTTTCTCAGCGGACAAGCGAAAAGCGGTTTATGTCGACCAACCCGAAGGATTCGTTGATCGAGTGCCGAACCATGTCTACAAAATGAACAAAGCTCTTTATGGTCTCAAACAAGCCCTCGGGCATGGTGCGATAAGCTATCATCTTTCCTCATTGCTAATAATTTCACCAAAGGTTCGGTTGACCCAACTCTTTTATACAATATCACGGGGCACATATCTTAATTGTTCAAATTTCGTGGATGACATCATTTTGGGTCTACACATAAAAAGTTTTCAACCGCTTTTGCAAAACTAATGAAGAAAATTTTGAAATGTCCATGATGGGTGAACTCGCGTTCTTTCTAGGGCGCAAGTTCATCAATCACCCGTGGTATTTTCTTGAGTCGATCCAAATATGCCATTGAGCTGTTAAACAAATTTGGAATGAAAACACTGTGATACTTATGCACACCAATGACTCATACCAAGCTGAGGCGATTTACATGGGAAATTAGTTGACCCTACCAAATACCGAAGTATTATTGGGTCTCTCATGTATCTAACAACTAGCGGACTGATATTGTCTTTGCCGTTTATCTATGCTCCGTTATCGATCGCGACCAAGCTGAAACCCACCTCTACGAGGCTAAAAGAATCCTCAGATACATCAAGGAACCATTAACTTGGGATACGGTATCAGAAGGATTACGGTTTTGAACTAATCGCTTTTTGACGGCGACCACGCGGGATGCTTAGACTCGAGGAAAAGTACTTGAGGGCTCTACAATTTCTTGGTGATAAGCGGTGTCTTGGCAATCAAAGAAGCGAGGATTGTACATATTTGTCATCAGCGAGCGAGAATATGTATCCATGTCCGCGTGTTGTGCTCAAGTCATCGGATGAGAACACAACTCAAAGACTATGGTTACGTATTTGACGAATCGATGTCTTTGCGACAATCGGAGTGCCATTGCGATCTCGTGCAACTCGATTCGACACTTTCGAAATCAAAGCACATCGATCTTCGCTATCATTTCATCAAAGACCACATGGAGCAGTGCCGTTGAATTATACTTTGTGGTCTTGAATACCAATTGGCGGATCTTCTCACCAAAGCCTTGCCTCCGCTAGGTTTAATGAGTGATCCTTTGGATTGGTATGAGGTGTTTGACTCAAGAGGAATTGGATGACCTCTTAAAAGCAGGTCTTAAAAACACATCAAACACCAAAACATCTTTTGTAAATATTTTTCAAAAACAAAATACAAAATATAAAATCTTATAAAACAACAAAAATATTCTTCTAATCTATAATCTTTCAACATGGCAAGTACATTTCTTCCTTCAACACTATAATCTTTCAAAATTCGGTATTTTTACGATCAAGTGTTGAGGGAGAAAATTTTCTCTTAGCTTGTTTCAAAACATCGTGTACTTGCATGTTACCATATCTCGGTTGTTTCATTTAACAATGGTGGTGAATTTTACGGTTAAATGACACTCCTCGGACTAAATTTATAACCTTTCATTATTTCTTAAGTCGGGGGGGTGTCGTCAAGTTTCTTTCTAAAAACCTTGTTTGGTAACCAAAATGGAAGTTAAATGGCTTTGTTTGAAAAAGGAAAAGGTGGAGGGACCAAAGCTGTCAAAACCTTAAAGATATTTTGAATAAAATATCCTCCACCTAACATTTCACTTCACATTTATTACTTTCAACTTTTAACATCTCGCCTAAGATTCATTCGAGAAATCCGTTACTTTGATCATCATTTTGTAAGTGTTTTAACGATCTTAACATGTTTTAAGCTAAGGTTTTAATTTCATGCAAATCCTACGGCTAAAAATTGTGTTCTGGCGTGATTATGTGTTCTACGCATAGCGTATGAACACACAATCATTGTGTGTGTGTTTTTGGTTAAATGGATTGTGTCAAAACGTTTCTAATATATCAAGAATATCATTTTAACCATCAAAACTCACCCAGAAACACGTATTAATGATTTTTGAAAATTAGAGTTCTTGAGTCGAATTGGGTATTTTCGAATGTGAAGTGTTTTGGTCAAAAATATTGTTGGGTTATGATCATATGTTGATGAATTGATAATTTTCATGGTTATTAACCACCCAGAAACACTAATTGGTTAACAATTTGGAATTAGGGTTTAATGTTCATATCTTTGGGTAATTTTGATTCTCAATGAATTTGATGTTATAACTTGTTTCATAGACTCTCTCAACATCATAGACCTACCATAATTTATTTGGTGCAAATCCCATGGCTAGAAATGATACGCGTAAATCTTAACCCTTAGGGTTTTGACCTACGCGTATGACTTTCTAAGCATAAAGGCTAAATGTGTTTTCATGTCATGATCTATTGTAAAAATGAATATACATGTTAATATTGCGGACTTGATGAATTTATTTCAGGCTTGCTACGCTTAAACATTCAGAATCAAGGTCATTTGAATTTCTACGCATAAGGATTACCTTACGGCGTGGCGGTTATCGTAAGAGAAATCCTCGGCGTAACTACTACGCATATGGTTCTGGTGGGACTACGCGTATCTGTGAAGGATATCGTGTGATGACCTCTACGCATAAGGTCTACTCTTACGGTAAGCCTTACGGCGTAAGGTTTATCGCCTCTGCGTAAGCTCTCGCATAAGGTCCCTTTCCTACGCGTAACATTTCTTCACGCGTAAGTTAGGATCCCTGGCGTAAGCTTTCGTCTCTGGCGTATATCATCTCTGTTTCGCAACAACTTTTCCAATACTACGCTTAAGCCTTGGTTGACCTTCATTATGAGTTGTTACGTGTACAAACTTGTTAATAAACTTATCATATCATCACGAAACCAATAATGTCACTAATAAACTCAAATTTTTGATATGTTGTGAACAATAAGTGATAACATAAACTTTAAAAATTAAAGTTAACTAACTCACGAAACATTTCATGACGTCATTGGACTATTGAACAAACAAGTAACTTAGGACTCGTAACAATCATTGACCTTGTACATTCAATAACTAGACAATAAGACCTTACATTGACTAACATTATGTCTTCGATATGTTGGTTCTTTTGGCTAATGTTATTTGAGATCACGACATGGTGAACAAATGAATGTGGATGCATCGAAGTTCTTACAATTGTTGATATCTTTCGAGAGGGTTATCAGAAAGCTTGGAAAGAACAACCTTAGGGTTAACTTTGACACCCTCGCATGCTCGAGAATCTTCTTGTCTCATTGCGGTGGATATTCTCGAGAATCATCCCTACGGAACATGCTCTACTTTCTGCCGCGGTTCGAGGTCTACATTCAACAATTACGGGATTCTATCGGAGGATCACTGGTCAAATCTTGTGAATGTGACTCTTAATCACAAACAAGTCACTATCACTCCCGATGACTTACTGATTGTTCTCATCATTCGGACATCGCTCCAACCGACTTCTTTGCTACCCTCTTTGAAGAGGCGTCTGCAATTCTTGATAGATATTGGTTATGATGAATCTACATGAATCATTACTAAGCACTCTCATGGGTGAAGAATATTCCTCGACCATGGAGGACACTCTATATGATCCTCACCAAATCGGTCTTTGGTCGTGGCGGTGGCTATGAGCATCCCAAGCTCATGGAGCGCAAATTTTACAGTGGTTGATCAACAAGAAGGACATTATAATTGAAGCCTTCGCTATGGGAAGACATGATGTTGTTTCATAAGAAGCTTGGCTCCAAAATTCCTATGTCGGATACACAAGCTGTTGATCGAGAGAGCTCTTGGACTTCATCACGAAATCCCGGAAGACTCAATGACCCGAGATAATCATGACATCTTGGTGAGCCCATACTATCTGTCGAGAATCAAAGAATCATCTCTGAAGAAGCGGTCTTGAGTTGCCCGATCACCTTCTTACAAAGGAAATCAAAAAGTGGAAGCGTACAAAAGGTATCGGGTGGCCGTAAAGAAGGAAAAGTTGGCCATATTGATGAAAAGGCTTATGGGACACCTACTCGGAGAACGAGAAGAGGAAGTCTTGGAAGTCTGATTAAGTTACGAAAGTCGAAGGAAGTTTCCCAAAGGAATCCTCCTCGCAAAAGGATTGTTCATCTAAAGGAAGCTGAACCTATTCCACACTTAACCCAAAGAAAGCTTAAGGGCGAAAGCTCGAAGGTCTTGAATCGAAGAAGAGATTACATACTACGAAGCGCAAGGATGACACTCCATTAGTACCGAAACCTCCTAGTCCTCCGGTGAACATGGCAAAGGGAAGACTCGGCGCTTGTGCCGTATGATCAAAGCTCTAGCTCGAGAAAGTGATGAAGAGCAAGCTGGATCAATCCTACGGGAAGAAATTTAAACTCGTTAGACACCTTCAAAAAGTGAAGAATTTGCAAAGATCAAATGGGTGGACCGGAGGATCAAGTGGTCTTTGCTCTTCACGAGTCTGATGCGGTTAATCGACCCGATAAGGGATGCGGTGCCACCACTCTTTTACAACAACAAAAGCTTGTGGAGGATACTATCGAATATGACTTTGAGAAATCACGGCGAGAAGTCGAGAAAGATAAAGATCTTTGATTATGACAAAGCGCTACGGAAAGTCCTACGATCACGAAGGAAACTTACGAACCGCCCAAGGACCCCGAGCCTCCTCATGTCTCCTCCTCATGATTCTTCATCTCACTCCTCACCACCACCATCAAAGAAGTCAACCAAATCAACATCCAATCGGTGAAGAAACCACCTCGATCTTGGATTTCTCGGACTCATGAAAAATTGTGAATCTTTGTCAACAAGTCGGAAAGAAAGACATTCTCGAAAAGTTGAATTTCTATCTTGATCACATCTGACATCGTATGATGAGCATGAAAAGATGAAAGGAGAAAGGAAGTTTATTCGAGAATTCATGAAAAGTCATCGTCAAGAGGGCTGAGCGAAATGATCGAAGGTTACACTAACAAGTACCTTCGAATATCGTTCCTAAAGTCATAAAGGAGATGTTCACGGACAACTATATCGAATCTTATGTAGATAGCCAAGCAAACTATAAGATCAACACCTTTAACCGTCACAATCAATCCATCGATCCATAGTTTTCTCGGATAATGAATTGGTGGCCAAACTTGTCACACAAATGTCTCAACGATGCGGGACATTTACCTACGATGAAGGAAAATTTGTTTCAAGCATTCTTTGGACTACCAACTCAAGAAGCATGTAGATTCGAGCGAGAAAAGTCTAAGCGTCCTAGAGGCGATGAAGATAAAGATCGGGATAAGAATGATGAAGCTAAGCGTCAAAAGAAGTCGGTGAATCATCTTCTATGTTACCTCCTCTCCAGCGGACTCTTACTCAATAAAGGTCCCTCCTCGTTCTTCTCTGGTGTAAACCTCGGGGCGATTCGAGTTACCACCCCGACTCGAAAACCGGTGATCATTTTGAGTATCACGGGTGGTGGCGATGAAGAGGTCCTCGAGCCCCTAAAACAACCCACCTCTCCCCGAACAAGTGCGAAACCGGAATCATCATCAAGGCCTTCTAAAAAGAAGAAGAAGGCGACTCGGACTGAAGTCGCATCATGGCTAGATGACGATAAAAGCGAAGAATTTGAATGGTTCTCCACACTTGTCAATCAAACTCCTACGATGAAGGTCAAGATCGGTCGAGCGGTTCTACATTGGAGCATGCAAAACTTTGCAAGAAAAGTTCCATGTGAAGAAAATGGCGAAATCGAGTTGAGCGAATCAAGAATGAGCGTTTCAACTAAAAGCGACTACGAAAGTGCCCTCGGGGTCGAATATCACCTTGACAACATTGCTCGAGCTATGTCTAACAACATGGATTGGCTCGACCGGAAGCAAACATTGACTTCACAAAGGGACAACCTCCATACTACACCGATTGGACCAAACCTCTACCGACCATTGGCCGACCGGATGAACCACGGATTCCCTTCCGATATTTCTTCAACAAAGACACGGAATTTCTTCTCCATGGTGGCGATGGTTCAGGAAATATGCTACATCCTTGACACTTCCATTCCTACTGACTATCTACTCAGCTGCATTGCCATTGAGGGCGTGCCCTCACTTGTTCTCGACACGGTGGAAGCATCGACCGAGATGCATTGTATGGGATTCATCAGCGGCGAGCGCGGCGAATCTACTACGGGCGTCGGGTTCGGAAATCACAACATGCGGTGTTTAGTACTAAAGACATCGTTGCCATCCAACATGTTGGTCTTTCATCCAAATGGGACTACACCTTTCTCGAGAAGATTGTGGTCAAAGGCGGGATGAAAGGATTATGCATTTTGTGAAGCGACTTTGAGAATTTGTCTCTCAGCGATATTGAAGACATGTACCTTGCAAAAGTATAGGGTTGCATGAGACAATTTTCAACGAAATACAGCGTGAATTCATCAAGTCTTTGCTCATTTTCATCGAGACGCATAGTCATAAAGAGCGTGTTGAAGATCTCCGACTTCCGTTGAATCATATCGGACGGGTCAACTTCACTCCACCACGGCTTGATCTTCCGATATCAACCATCTATCACAATTAACGCTCATCGACCAAACCGTTTGGTGTCGTTTATCGCGATGAACTTCATCGATTGCTTGATGGCGTGTAATGAGCTTCAAATTTGGATATCATACTACGAAGATGGTTAGGGACGAATTAGCTTATCGATTGAAGGATATACGTGAAAACATTGGGAACCCTAGCGATGGAATTCTCGGGATCGGAGGAATGTGAGAAGGATCATCACCATGATTGATGAGCGGTTGTTCGAGAAGGATCGATTCGAGCGTTGGAAAGCTTTGTTGGTGGTCGACCGGGATCAACATCACCGGCTATCAATGCCTGTTAGTACTCACGGGAACATCACGGCACTCACTGGTACCCTTGAATTGTTTCTTTCATATAATTTTGGATGTGTGATTATGTATGTCAATGAAGCGTGCACACATAACGAGATGTACAACCCGTTCTTGTCAAGAAAGGACCACGTAGTGCGCTTGATTGCCACAATCCTTATAAAAGGGAAAGCTTCTTATTTTTGAGTAAAACCTATCAAACCTTTCATTTTTCAAGGTTTTGCTCAAAAAGACAAGTACTTCCCGTATGATTTTCAAAACCTCAACCGTTTATATCACTTGTTGAGGGGTATTTGCATTAAAACTTTGTTCACAAATTGTTCATAGTGGTCATCTTCCCATAACACTCGAAATGGCCATATTTATTGTCAAACTTTTCAAAATAACATTTAATATGCCATTTTTGAGGGAGAAAATTGTGTGATAAGAAATATGTTGTGCAAAATGCAAATGAATATGTGTACTTTAGACTTAACCAGCGAATTGGCGGTACTAAGCTGTTAGTAACTCGAAAAGACTTGTCTGGACGGGTAATAATTTCAAGCTAGTTCGCTAGTAATGTAGCGTGTCTATGAAGGACTTGTCCAAGTAGAAAGTACCATTCGAGACACTCTTGGTAGACATGAACTCGTGGGTATGACAACCTTTGAGGTTTGTCTACACCTTCAAGGTAGTTATTAGAGCTAGTTGTCACCTAAAGGCGACAATGTAACTCTTTAACTATGCAGCGTAACCGTGTCTCGCGGGGATTGTCTATCTCGGTGGATCAATTCAAAATGTGCGCTCTTTCCTCCTTGTGCATTTAAACCATTAAAACTATTAAGCACATGTGGAGGAGGAGTATTTATGCAAAATCATATCTCTCACGGTGGTACTAAAATGTTTTCATTAATAAACCTTTGTGAGAGATTTAATTTTCGATGGTACAAAATGGTTTTATGGCAACATAGGTTAGTCATGGGTTATAAGGTGACTAAGGTTAGGAATAACCGTCCTATGATCCTTGAGCCGGAGGATCTACCGAGGACTCTACCATTAGTTAGTGTTAGAAGTCCTTAGGAATGATTGTAAAAGGAGAAAATGAGAATCGGAGAAAGAAAGAGTTGAAGAATCAAAAGAAATGTAAAGTAAAGGGTGAAAAGAAATAGCCCTCAGTTATTCAACTTATGGCGGACACGGGTTCAATTCATATGATCTTGGTTTGTCACTTAGTGACACCGGTATTGAAGATTAAAAGTCGTCATGGACCTAGTGGCGCATGCACTAAACCTTCTTAGCCACTCAAGTTTCTCTCTACAAAAGCTTTTTCATTCTCACGGGAACCCTCGTAAACTATTGGCTTTCTCTTAGAGATCGCTGGTATTGAAGAGAGACCCTCTCCTAGTCTCGCTCGGGAAAACCAAAAGCACTATTGAGTCTAGAGCCACGAGATTCATCAAAAGATCTCTTAGGAACACTTGACATTTTATCCTTGACGATCAACAAATAAGATCATCGATGGTTCATATCGAGTCCTTCACGAGATCTTAGCAATCATCGAGAACATTTATGAGAGGTTCTGGCTGTGATCCTCGGTGATTGAATGGAAACTCTGCCGGTCGACATCAAACGACCACGACGGTCACTTGGTAACTCCTCGTGGATTACGCGAGTGTGTCTCAAGCGATCTGATCGTGGTGATGCTTTGGTGTACCTCGACTCATCCGAGCTGTAGATGTACTTGGTACATCGCGTTATCTCACTTGTTGGACTCGGTTCGAGAGCGGCCTTTGTAAAATTAGAGTTGTGGTTTCACACTATGTTGTTAACACTCTCGAAGTTCAAACTTGTAAGTCTTGGAACACGCTTATTACTAACCGTTTGAAATGTTTTCTTCTTATGGAAGCTCGGGCGGGATGATCGTCTTGATTCTTCTCATGCTCGCGACAACATCATCACTAATGGAAGTTCTATCCAAAAGCAACACCGTGATCGAATGATTCTTCGTCAAACCAAAGAATCTACAAAGTTAAAGACTTAAAGAACTTCATCGGTGTTGAATTACAACGTCAAGAGCATGTGAGCATGTTGAAGAATGACGTGGAACACTGAAGCGTGAAGCGGACACTGAAGCGAACTTGATGAGACAACAACATACTATCACTTTCACCACAAGAACAATGATCAAAGAACAAAGTTAAAGATGACGTCAAAGCATAGCGCTCAAAGAAAACTATCTCTACCTTTGGGGAGATTGTTCGAATCAAGGCAATTCTTCTTACAAGAAAGAAGAATGTCGGAAGGCGTCGAGCTACTATTACCTCAACACCTTCACGGTTCATCACCAACACTTGAAGGGAGATTGTTGGAATCACTCTAAACCATAATCAAGTGTTAGTGATTAATATGTAATAGTTAGCTTTATTATGGCCTTTATGTTTGTTATTAGCCTTAAGCTTATGTAGAAGGCCCATGAGCTTAGGCCCAAGCCCATTAAAGAAAGGAAGGGAACTAGGGTGTTGCCTAGCTTCCTCTATAAATACCTTATGTAAACCCTCACTTGAGGGTTGGTTGTTCAAGTTATTCTTTCTCTCACTCACCTACGCATAACAGTTTAATATTATGGTGTGTGTGTGTTTGTTAGATCTTGTTCAATCGCCTTATCTCTTTCTATATTACTTGTGTTTGTAAAACTAGTGACCTAACGAGGAGAATGTGGTGTGTCTAGTAGGAAACAAGGATCACCCTAACGCATGTCTAAGCTTCATGATCTATTGTCTTGTGATGAGAACCGCTTCAACATTGCCTACTACATGATCAAGAGAATGGCAAGTGTAAGAAGCATGGACAAGATGGTGCTTCCATATGCAATGCTTAACCCGTCTTGCAAAATTCATCTTTGCATTAGACCCTTCTCCACAATCCTTGGATCATAGCTTACGCAATAAGGTTATGGTACCATTAGCGAGGGTAGAACAACAAGGTTTATGGTGGAAGGCAAGAGGCCACACCACCCGCGGATTCCTCGGACGAAAGGGAAGGCAAGGAGAAGGTGAAGGTGAAGGAGTAGTAGCAACCCACTTGAAAATATCGATCTTGACCCTTGGACTACATTAACCAATTGCCAAACATCCCTAATGAATCACCGAATGGCAACAAACCAAGGAATCTTCAAATGTTTCGCCAATTTCTTGAGGAAGAAGAAGTGAAGATAGTTCGATAAAGAGTGGAGGGCGGGTGAAGAAGTGAAGGAGGAAAAGAAAGGTAAGACCTTAGGAATCTAGTGTATGATAAACAATCCCAAACAATGGTTTGTAAACACTTTAAACTATACTTGTAGTATGTAGGTATTGCCATACCTTGGCACTAAACATCCTAACTGTGTGTTTGGAAAATGAGATTTCGACCTCTTGGAGTGGTCGTCGTCACATTTTAGGAATCTTATTTCTTCTTACTTTGTTATTAATTATATTAGTTGTGTTCTTGCATTTAGTCCCCATAGAAACAACTAGGAGAAGCATTACTAAGTGCAAAATTGCACATTTCTTGAAAGCCTACGATCTGCGATGGCGGATCCGGCATTATACTAGGCGGTCCTTCCACGAAGGGAACCGTGGGATCCGTGGTATCGATATACAATCTGATTTAGATACTTCAAAATAATCTACTAGATCATCTCAAACAAGTCAAACACAAGATACTAGAGCCAACTAAGTCTTTCTCTTATAGTTGAAAACTTCACTCTCATCCATGGCTTATCTAAGATACATCTTTGAAATATCCTTGATTTTCAACTAGTCAAAACCCACCATATTTCCGCTTCAACACTCACACATTATCCATCACGATTGATAACACTTAGTTAGCTATATCTTTCAATTTTAGCAAATTGATCTCAATCATTTTTTTTTCAAAATTAGGGTCAAAAATTAGCTTTTCATTTCTTCTTATTTTTAAGGATTTTAGTAAAAATCTATTAGGACATCATCTGACTTCTAGGACTTGTTATCACCACTTCTCCTCATCAAATTAAATGGAATCATTGTCAAACATATAGTTAGATTACCCAAGGTCAAATTTTCTTGGCCAAAACCATCATTAAGCACCATTACTTGTTTTGGTTAAGAATTTGAGATATCCAACAGCTAAAGACTTCAAAATTAAGTAAAACCCTCGAAATCCATTAATAACAAACCTTACAAAAGCATAATAACTTCACCTAGACCTTGTCGATGGCGGATCCACGGTCTTTAACGAGCGGATCCTCTTGAGAGGATCCCGGGATCCGTGAATCTGAAGAGCATAAACCGGCTCTATATTCAAACTCATGTCACCTTTTGGTTCTCTAACCACTCTTAGCATACATTAATTATTCTCCTAGAGTGATCAAAACCTCAAGAGCATGCTTAGTCTTCTAAGTGGTCAAGAATTTAATTCCCAAATTCAAATTACGTTATAAACCAAACAATCTTAGGTTTATGGCACCATCCTCAATTACCTCTCAAAAATCGAAATTAGAAGCTACACTAGCACCTTCATCACCATAACTAAAGCTCTTAGCAACAACTCCTCAAACATAGGATCATCCAAAGAAAGGGCCAAATGATCCATGAAATTTCATCCACGAAACATCTCCCATTAGAGATAATGACTCTAGAATCCCACCTCATCAAACCCGTCCAACAAAAGCTAAGAGAACCACGAGGATTAGCATCAAATCTTTCCAACTAGAAAAGGGATCATCTAGTTCCAAACCAAACATGGATAGTTCTAGCAAGCCATCAAAACCATCATTCATTGAGAATGGACTACACTCGTTGAATGAGCCTCTTCGCATCAAACATATATTCATTGTTCCATTCATCACGAGAACCTCCCATTCACCAACCTTTTCATTGAATGGGAACCACCTACAACACCAACTAGCCCATCATGGGAGACAAGGAACAACCTTGATCATATGGAAGAAGTTCCATTACCACCCTCATTTTAGAACCTCTCCTTACTTCTCAAAATGAAGACCCTCAAACACACATTGAGCCCCCTCAAAACATCCTTTTTCTTCGGGTCCAAACCAAGACAATATTTGCTCAAATTGTCTAAAAACTCAAGGACTTGTTCAAGAAGTACGAAATGAGATACATTTCATGTTCAATCATCATCTTGCAAAGTTGGATCAACTCAACAAATCCACTCATCCCTAGACTTAAGCATTGTCACATTCTAAATCCCGAAATGAGATTAGCATTAGTAGTACTTATATGGCTAAAGTTCATTCTCTTAGTTTTTAGAGATTTGGTTGTGTATCTCTTGTTTTATTGAATGAATACTTATATGCTATGATTATTATGTGTGTTGTGCTTGCTATATTGTACATATATCTCATTCCCTCAAATGGTATTCCTTGACATTTCTTCCTTCTTTGAAGAAAGCGTAATAGATAGCGGATCCCTTCCGGATAACTAGGCGGATCCTCGCTTGAAGGGAACAGTGGGATCCGTCAGTACAGAGCGGTATGCTAACTTGAGTCTCTTTTGCAGGAAATTATGCACTATACTCTTGTTTTTCTAACCTTTGTTTTGTATTTATTCAAAATACACATGAAGATATTGACACCATAAAGCTAGGGGAGCTTTGTGTCAAAGCGACATTGCAAAATCCTTTGCAAACTTAATCCAATTTTGTGTTACACTTCATGACACCCCATTGCAACATTGCAATATTCAAGGGAGCACGTTCTCATCATAAGCGAACCATTTGCAAACTTGATTGCAAACACAATTAGTTTATTTTACGTTATGTCCTTGATGCCCTTTCAAAGGGATGGACTCGTCAAGGGGTGTTAAGGCGAGTACCATTCCGTCACTTACTCTCTTTACATTTTTACATTTTTCTCTTTCTCTTATAAAAATTGTGTTAGTTTCTTTTAACACTTTTGTTTCGACAAAAAGGGAGAAGAAAGTAAAACTACAAATTCAAACTTTTACAATTTTAGATTTTTCCTTAAAATAATTTTATGTTTTGTCATCAACAAAAGGGGAGATTGTTAATACAAATAAGCCGTGAAAGCGTTTATTTATATTTTACGATCTTCAATGTTTTGTCGATAACAAATATAAAACCATTTTAACGAAACTAATAGAGTGCGTAAATAGTTTGAGTTAATAGTTTTCTAACACACTTACGCTTTCACATAAAACACTAAAACAAGTATAAGTGATTTTATGATACATATGTACAACAACTAGTGTTTACATATTGGGTTAAACATATACTTAAACTAAGTATACTAAAATGGGTAAAAACTAAGTGTATGCTAAATTAGGTAAATACAAGTATATACTAAATAGGTAAATACTAGCAAATGGTTTTGACCCATAACCCATGGTTTATATATACCACTTAACCAAGTTCATTGCATCCTTAAGATACATTGTATCTAGAAAACCATGGATCAACCCATAACCCATGACCCATGACCCATAACCAAAAATATCTATGGGCAAAGAGGCGGACCACGGATCCCTAGCTTTATGCTAGCGGATCCCTGTGGTAGGGATCCGTGGGATTCGGGAAGCAGAGAGAATTTCCTCTATAAATAGAGAGCCATTTCTTCCTCTCATATGTGCTTTTTACATATACTTCCCAAAGTATTCTAACCCTCTAACCTCATATCTAAGTGATCTATGTAGTTTGTATTTTATTTTTGTGTGATCTACTAGGTTCCTCTTAAAGGAAAGATCACCACCTCTTGAAAATGTGCAAGCTCAAAGTCCATGAGTTGTCATGCTTCGTCATCATCAAGACTCTTGATAAGGTTTTAACGGTACCATTTTGAGGGTCATTTAAGTCCTTATTTGATCACTTTTGTATCCGTTATTGCTTAATATCGTTCCTTTTCACTTTTAGGTCTCGTGAAGGCAAAATCTTTGGAATGGCACTTATTTGGACGAAAAGGCGAATATATGAAGAAAATGGCCAAAGTCGAAATCGAGGCACTCACGATTCTTTGAAGTTAGAAAGCGGCGGCGTCGGGTGCTAGTGCGGCGCGTCCCAAGATTTTGTGATGATTCGGAACTCAAGCTTCGTATTTTCAAGTGGCGGCGTCTAGTTGTGAAAGAGTAGGCCGTCGCTACTCGGGCGGCCTAGATGCAATCCGAGCGGCGTCGGAGGCTGAAGAGGGCGGCGTCACGGACATAAGGTGGCGCCGTCGCAAGGTTAACGTGGCCAAGCGAAACCCTAATAGCGGCGACACGGCGGCGTCACGAAACATAAGGTGGCGCCGTCTGGTGATCGAGACTATCACGACATCTTGTAGTAGTTGATATTGTTTTGGCCATAACTTTTGCATCGAACTTCGGTTTTGGTGGTTCAAAGCCCGCGCGACCGGAGCGAGAAAATCTACAATTTGGTCAAAAAATGGTCGTGGCGCCGTCACTCTATAAGTGTGTGCCGTCACTCTTTGCCAACAGAAAATACGCCTATAAATATAACATTATAACTTCACTTTTGTAAGCCCTAAACCCTAAGTCCGATTCTAGGGTTTAGGTAGGTGTTCCGACAACTTAAGGGTTCCAAACACTCTATAAACATTGTGTGTTGGTTTGTTTGTTAATCAATCCTATGGTATGTCTTCAATTATCATAATTGTTGCTTGCTCTTCATTAATTATGCTTGGCTAATTCATCTAGTGTTTGCTTATGATTGTGTGAAACTTGTATATAATTAATTAGATCTTATTGATTTCTTAGTGATGCTTGTGTCTATCTTCATCATTAGGTCGTGACAATTTCAATGAGTCTAATTGGTTTAGTTTATAATTCTTGCATCCCTCATCTCTTGTTTGATTGGTTGTCTCTTATCTTAATTGTAATTGGCTTAGGAAGTGCGACTAGGCTATCGTTGTGTTTAACACTTGATAAATCCTTGATAGTTTATGAATGACTTGGTGGATTTAGTTTACTAAATCAAAGATAACCTTAAAGTTAGTTTATGAATGAATAAGTGGATTTTGTTTACTACATAAAGGTGACTTCAAAGAGTTAGGGAGAAAGCATACCTACAACCTTAGACACACAACGCAACTAGGAATAAGGGCGTGACAATTCAACCATCAATAGGGCGTGACAATTCGGTGGGTAGAATTGGATAGCTAGCAAGGAGTAATACATCATAAGTAGATCGCTTCACGTTCTTGGTAGACCCCTAATTTAGTTAGTACCTTTTGGGATAGTTGACTAGCAACTAATTCCACCTCCCAAATCAAACCCGAGATTCGTACCTTTCAATTTCATAAAATATAAAAATACAAAATAATCATCCTCGCTTTAGACTTAAATCGATATACACTTGACCCTAACGACACTATTCCCAGAGAGCGATATCAATACCGTGGCTTACCCTAATTACTACACTACAACGATTAGGTTCTTTGCCTGGGGTGTTATAAAACTTGCTCGAAGAAAGGAAGTTCCTTTGACCCCGAGCGAGCGTGTGGCGTTATCAAGTTTTGGCGCGGCTGGGGAATAGTTATTGTTTAGGCTTGATTTCTATCTCGTTTAGGTCTACTCACAAGAATTCCTATCAAGTGAGATTTTTTCTTTTATTAGCTTCCTTGTAGTCTATCTCCCTTCTTTGTGCCTTTGTTCGTAAAACTTGTCCATTGACTCTTGGTTCACCATTATGGAGCAGCGAATCCACTATATTCGCGATTAGGTTTTTCATAAGAAATTATGATATTAATAAAGCGGATTATTCAAGATGGTGGAAAGAAAGTAACCAAGTCCATAAACCTTTTGAGGGTTTCACCATTCCATCAAGCCCACAAAACACCTCATCTAGTGAAACCTATGCTTCGTATGAGCCTTTACCTATGATAGACTTTGGTGAACAACCTCCATGTTTAGAAACTATTGTTAGTAAGGCCCTTAGGAGAACTGACCAAATTTATGAAAACATTATGGTAAGCAACCAAGCATTAAACCATAAGTTGGATCAATTACTAGAGTTGGTTTCATCACGACCTAAGGAAATAGCACACGATGAGCATATAGATGATGTAGATGTGATTGAGGATAAGGTGAAAAGTCTTGACCCACAAGGTATCCCACAAGTTCCACCATCATTTAAGGCATACACACATGCACGTGACTTACAGGAAGTAGTAGAAGAGACTTTAGGAATCCCAATGGAGGTAGAACATTTGAACCAAGCATATTTGGAGAATATAGGTTTGAATACTTGTAGTCTCGGTCTTACTCTTAGTTCTATGGAATTTCATAGTGTTGATGAGCGGAACCTCAATCTTTACTTCCATCCTTAAATAAGCGAGGCAGGCCACCCATCAACCAATTTAGTCCGGGTAGTTTTAGGATGAAGGAAGCCATTCACACCCTTCACCTCACGTGGCATATTTCCACCCTAAGGGTGTGTATCGCTACTATCACCCGCACTTAAACTTAAGTGTAGGGAAAACTTCCCACTATCTGTTAAATAAGGGTGAGTCGGGCTCGTGATTCGAATAAAACAAGCGCTTCTTGGGAGGCAACCCATGTGTATTTGTTTTTATTTGTGTGTCGTATATCTTTTATTGATTGTTTATTCTCATGTTTGAATTTGTAAAAATGCTTTATTTTGTTTTAACCTCGTCTTAATTGCATATAAAGGTATTTTACATAAGGGATAAGTGTAGGGAGGATTACAGCGTTTTCAAAAGCGTAAACATGAGAATAACAATTAAATAAAAGATATATATGTTGTTTGTTCGAGTCAAATGCTTGTATCGAGTCATAATGGATGTTTTTGCGAAATTTTTCGATTCTAAAGATGTAAATTTTCGAATTTTTTTTTGAAAATCGCGAGCAGGTTTTTGTCGGGATAACTGACGTCGAGGATTACAACTGACGGCGTCGGGAAGGAGCGAAACTGCTGATTACTTTTTCTCGTTTTACGTACTACTTATAAATTTTTGGAATTTTCGGTCTTAATTTTCTAGAAAATCGCAAACATCCATTCCACAAGCATTATATCTTATTAAGTGCGGAATTACATCTTGTTGTGATTTTTCTTTGTTCGGTTTGATGCGTTGGGTTGTTTGTTTTCTTCAAGTGTGCGGGTTTTATTTATCAAGAAAAAGATACATAAGATTGGAAGGAGCTTTTCACGCACATTCTTCTTGGAAAGGATTTAACCACTACTTCACACACGGATCATACCGAGCTAATCGGGGAGTATTAGTTTCTTTCGTTTTTAATCACCTTCTATTATCATAACTTTGATACTTCGGGAACATTGGGGACAATGTTCGGTTTAAAATGTGGGAGGAAAATAAAGCGGGAACTTTGAAACTATGCTTATCCTTGACTATTTGCTTTGTCCAATTGCACTTTTGTAATAAACCATGAGAAAATGTCGGTTAGGGTAATTTTGGCACCAAATTTAAAATTTTTCATGACATATAGGGTGGGCCATTAGTCTTAACAAAAGCGTCTCATGGATAGGAAGTTGCATGACTAGCACAAAACCCTTTACCACCCAAATTCCACCAAAATGTGAGGATCGCCCTTAGATTAGTAGGAATTAAAGCATTCATCTTCAATGCTTAGAGTGTGAACCGGTAGTATATTAGATTCTAGAACTTGTTTTGTGATGCATTAGAGATCGCAAGTGAGGCTACACTTGTGTAGTTAGGAATAACTAAATGATAAGAGCATTAGGATAACCCTTGTTTGATACGTAATATAATTACTTCTTCCACATCGGTTGAGTAATTCCCCACACCCTGCGTTGTACTCATCTTTAGTACACGATACCCCTAATTAACCCTCGAGCCTATCCTTTTCGCGGTTCTCGTGATATTTCGGTTTTCGGAATATCAATGAAAACATTGTTTACACCCCACCCCGAATATACACCCAAATCGCCTTAGCCTACCCGCATGCACTCACTTTTAGTGCAAATGTTTGTTATCACCCTAAACCCTTAGTTCAATTATCTAGTTGCTTGCATAAGTTGCTAAGTCGAGTCATATCCTTTGTATCTGATTTTGGGACGATTAGGATTCATGGGAAAAGTTAAAGTTTATGAAATGACGGAAGGAGCGTTAATTCAAATTCCCTTTGTTGCGTAATAATGTACCCCAGTGTTTTGATCTTTTCAAATCGGGTCAAATTAGTGTTAGAGTAATAAAAACTCAAGTGTAGGGATGTGCCTATAAATCCTAGTATTTTGATGTTATCGTAGAGGATGGTAGAGTAAAAAAAAAAAAAAAAAAAAAAAAAAAAAAAAAATAGAAAAGAAAAGAAAAAAATTTGAGTGAAAAAAAAAAAAAAAAAAAAAAAAAAAAAACATGGGCTACCATCCTACATTTATCTTTTAAATTTATGTTTGTTTATTTAGTTATCTAGAGTTTAGAGTGTCGAGTCTTGGCTTAGCGCCATTCTTCATATGCTGATTAACATAAAGATTTTTGACTTACCACCGCTAAATAGCCTATCCCACCAAACCCTTATTTCCTACCAGTAAGCCTAACATTACAACCCTTTAAAGACCTCTTTGATAGTCTTTCCTAGGTGCTTACGTAAGCGATGGAGGTTTGATCTATTCTCAAGCCTATGGTAATCTATGTACTAGGACCGGTTAATGAGTGTTTATCTTCCATTTCCTATATTGTTATATTTCATTTATACACACGAGAGAGATGTAGTATCCAAACACCCCATGTGAGGTGCTAGTATGTAATTCGTGCTTGTTATGACTTTTGGGGCTTATATGTGTTGTGGACGTTTTGAATTAATCTTGAATGACCCCAACTTATAAATTAATTGGCTAAAGCACATTTGCTTGAGGACAAGCAAATAACAAGTGTAGGGATATTTGATAAGGTTTTAAAAGGTACCATTTTGAGGGTCATTTAAGTCCTTATTTGATCACTTTTGTATCCGTTATTGCTTAATATCGTTCCTTTTCACTTTTTAGGTCTCGTGTTTCTTTGGAATGGCACTTATTTGGACGAAAAGGCGAATATATGAAGAAAATGGCCAAAGTCGAAATCGAGGCACTCACGATTCTTTGAAGTTAGAAGCGGCGGCGTCGGTGCTAATTGCGGCGCCGTCCCAAGATTTTTGTGATTCGAACTCAAAACTCGTATTTTCAAGTGACGACGTCTAGTTGTGAAAGAGTAGGCCGTCATTACTCGGGACGGCCTAGATGCAATCCGACGACGTCGAGGCGAAGGGACGGCGTCACGGACATAAGGTGGCGCCGTCGCAAGGTTAACGTGGCCAAGGCGAAACCCTAATGGCGGCGACACGGCGTCACGAAACATAAGGTGGCCGTCACAAGTCGATCGAGACTATCACGGCATGCGCGTAGTAGTTGATATTGTTTTGGCCATAACTTTTGCATACGAACTCGGATTTTGGTGGTTCAAAAGCCCACGCGACCGAACGAGAAAATCTACAATTTGGTGAAAAAATGGGTCGTGGCGCCGTCACTCTATAAGTGTGACGCCGTCGCTCTTGCCGACGAAAATCGCCTATAAATATAACATTATAACTTCACTTTTGTAAGCCCTAAACCTAAGTCCGATTCTAGGGTTTAGGTAGGTGTTTTCGACAACTTAAAGGGTTCCAAACACTCTATAAACATTGTGTGTTGGTTTGTTTGTTAATCCAATCCTATGGTATGTCTTCAATTATCATAATTGTTGCTTGCTCTTCATTAATTATGCTTGGCTAATTCATCTAGTGTTTGCTTATGATTGTGTGAAACTTGTATATAATTAATTAGATCTTATTGATTTCTTAGTGATGCTTGTGTCTATCTTCATCATTAGGTCGTGACAATTTCAATGAGTCTAATTGGTTTAGTTTATAATTCTTGCATCCTCTTGTCTCTTGTTTGATTGGTTGTCTCTTATCTTAATTGTAATTGGCTTAGGAAGTGCGACTAGGCTATCGTTGTGTTTAACACTTGATAAATCCTTGATAGTTTATGAATGACTTGGTGGATTTGTTTACTAAATCAAAGATAACCTTAAAGTTAGTTTATGAATGAATAAGTGGATTTTGTTTACTACATAAAGGTGACTTCAAAGAGTTAGGAGAAACGCATACCTACAACCTTAGACACACAAGCGCAACTAGGAATAAGGGCGTGACAATTCAACCATCAATAGGACGTGACAATTCAGTGGGTAGAATTGGATAGCTAGCAAGGAGTAATACATCATAAGTAGATCGCTTCACGTTCTTGGTAGACCCCAATTTAGTTAGTACCTTTTGGGATAGTTGACTAGCAACTAATTTCACCCTCCCAAATCCAAACCCGAGATTCGTACCTTTCAATTTCATAAAATATAAAAATACAAAATAATCATCCTCACCTTTAGACTTAAATCGATATACACTTGACTAACGACACTATTCCCAGAGAGCGATATCAATACCGTGGCTTACCTAATTACTACACTACAACGATTAGGTTCAACGCCTAGGGTGTTATAAAACTTGCTCGAAGAAAGGAAGTTCCTTTGACCCCGAACAGCGGCGTGTGGCGTTATCAACTACTAAGGTTATCTTGTTGATAGTTCTTCCTTTCTCCGTAGATGTTGGGTTGAAGGCATTAGTGAAGAATGCGAAAGTGTCAAGATGAAAGCATTAGTGAAGGTGCTCATCATCCTGTCAAGCATTAGTGAAGGATGCTAAAGGTGTCAAGGCGAAGGCATTAGTGAAGGGTGCCAAGCGTTGTGTCAAAGGCATTAGTGAAGGATGCCAAAGAATCAAATCAAGTAGCATTTGGGAAGAATGCCTAGGTCGTATAATCGATGAGGTGCATCGTTATACATATATGTATTGTTTATATACAAGGATGGTGATATCCTTGATGGTGTTGTAACAAGGAGTAGATCTCCTTGAGATTAGGTGTTGTGTCGTGAAGGTGTAGTTCACCTAAGGTGTGAAAGAACTAGGTGCTTAGCCTAGTACCTAATAAAGGGTAGGCGACGTTGTGAAGGATTAGTTCTCTAAGGTGTGAAAGAACTCGGTGGTTAGCCTAGCACCGTATAAAGGGTAAGCGACGTTGTGTTAGGTGTGGTTCGCCTTGGTGTGAAAGAACTCGGTATTTAGCTTTGTACGAGAAAAGGTTAAGCGGCGTTGTGAAGCTTCTCGCCATAAGGAGTTGGTGTAGTGTTTATGAACTCTGAGTAGGTGACTCGGGGGTGGAGTAGGGCAGGAAGGTGTCCTTGTGGCGAACCACTATAAATACTTGTGTCGTGGTGATGTGCTTCTTACTCTTTATCTTTCATTACGTTTATATATCTATCTATCAACGTCCAACATAAACAATCAAATAGATTGATATAAGTCGATCAAAATATTTAAAAGAAGTTTTAAATTGGTAAAACTATTCAACCCCCTTCTAGTTTTCCACAAGATATATAAGCGTGTAATGAAAGATAAAGAGTAAAGAAGCACATCACCCGCGCGAGTATTTATAGTGGTTCGGCCACAAGGACACCTTCCTGCTCTACTCGACTCCCGAGTCACCTACTCGAGAGTTCGTAAACACTACACCAATCTCCTATGCAGAGAAGCCTTCATAACGTCGCTACACACCTTTTCAGGTACAAAGCTAAATACCGAGTTCTTTCACATCAAGCGAACCACACCTAACACAACGCCGCCTACCCTTTATACGGTGCTAGGCTAACCAGCGAGTTCTTTCACACCAGGAGAACTAATCTATCACAACCTCGCCTACCCTTTATTAGGTGCTAGGCTAAGCACCTGGTTCCATTACTATGTAAGAACTAATACCCATCACAACACAACACCTAATCTCAAAGAGATCCACTCCTTGTTACAACACCATCAAGGATATCACCATCCTTGAAAATAAACAAATACTTATATGTATAACGATGCAACTCATCGATAATACGACCTAGGCATTCTTCCCTAATGCCATTTGATTTGATTCTTAGGCATCCTTCACTAATGCCTTTGACACAATGCTTGGCACCCTTCACTAATGCCTTTGTCTTGACACCTTTAGCATTCTTCACTAATGCTCTTGACATGGACGTTTAGCACCTTTCACTAATGCTTTCGTCTTGACTCTTTCGGCACCCTTCACTAATGCCTTTAACACAACATCTGAAGGAAGAAAGAACTATCAACAAGAGAACCTCGATTGTCTTGATGATGACATGGCAACTCATGGACTTGAGCTTGCTCGACTTCAAAAGTGGTGATCTCGACTTTAAGAGGAACCTAGAGAATCACACAAAAACAATAGACAAACTACATAAATCTCTTGGATCCGAGGTTAGAGGTATAATACTTGGAGGAAGTATGTGTGTGAAGTGGTGAGTTGAAAGGAAGAAATGGCTCTATTTATAGAGGAAATTCTCTCATCGTTCCCGGATCCTCGCGGATCCTCCCACAAGGATCCGTCTAGCACAAAGCTAGGGATCCGTGGGACGCTCCTCTTTGCCCATGGTTATTTTTGGTTATGAGTCATGGGTCATGGGTTATGGGTTGATCCATGGGTTTCTTTCTAGATACAATGTATCTCTAGAATACATTGAACTCTGTTAAGTGGTTTGGACAAAACCATGGGTTATGGGTCAATACCATTTGTTAGTTTTTACCCATTTAGTATATACTTGTTTTTACCCATTTTAGTATATACTTGTTTTTACTCATTTTAGTATATACTTAGTTAAGCATATGTTGGCCCAATATGTAAACACTAGTTGTTGTACATATGTATCTAAATCATAAAATCACTTATACTTGTTTTAGTGTTTTATGTGGCGTTAGTGTGTTAGAAAACTATTGAATCAAACTATTTACGTATTTGATTTGTTTCGTTAAAATGATTTTACATTTGTTATCGACAAAACATTAGAAGATCGTAAAATATAAATAAACGTTTTTACGGCTTATTTGTATTAACAAACTTCTTGGAGATGAGAATCAATCTTGGATGATCAGATTGATGCAGAAAGAGAGGATGATCGAGTTATTTGTTCCATTGAGTGTGGTGTTCATTGTGGATGTATCTTGATGATGATGATGAATCAACAACCATTTTGAACTCGATGGTGGTTATAAGCGATTCTTAAGAATAATGAATTTTGATGAATTGGATAGTGAATTGGACGATAAATGATGAGTTTGATGTCTAAATGATCAAGAAATGATCTTGAAAGGTGAAGATCTGAGATTATGGTGGATTTTGGTGGTGATGATGAAGAAAATTTTGGCGGGAAAAGCGGTTATGGTAAGAAAAGTTGTTGTAATCACGAGAAATCGGTTATCTTGATCGAGCGATTTACTCACCACGGTTTGTGGTGGTGAGCTCGATACCAAAAGAAGTTTGAGAGAAAGCGATATTTCCATTATTGGAGGGAAAAAGTAGTTACAAGTTTATTCAAAATGTGAATTCATTGATTACAGAAATGAGAATACTCCTACTCTATTTAAACAAGAATTAAGCTTCTAGAAACATTACTGAACTACTGATATCACATTCTATTGCAATTCACTTGAGCTTGATATAGTAATTTGTGCTTTGATGAAAGAGTTGACTTTTGCTTTGACTATGTCTTTGACTTTGCCTTTGACCTTTGGATGTTGTTGATTTGATGAGTTGTTGTTGCTTGATCTTTGATACCTCCATTATTATCATTGTTTTAGACTCGTATGGTACTTGACTACTTGTGCATAACGCTGACCATAAATAATCTCTTGCACAAATTTTTTATTAAGTTCAAAAGATTTACTGTTAGGTTGCCGTTTATAGATGGTATGAGGTGTGGCTAAAGATGAATAGATTTTTTCAAAAAGCAACGTATAATAGTTGATGTAGGAAAATATGATAAGAATTTTTAGCGAATATAAGTAAAATAAGGTTAAAATTAGAATAGTTCAATCTAAGTTGTTCACAAGCAACCAATTTGATTTATTCAAAAGCAATATGATAATTGTGCGATGCAAATGTAGTTGAGTAAAGTGTGATTAAACGTTTCGGCGATCAAAATTCTAATGTCTATATGATTTTCACTGACGGAACTAGAGTGTGTCTCGTGGTGTCACGCAAACCCGATGAACTTATGTTTCGTAGCGATAAGTTTCGTAAAAAAATCTCCAACTTTTATTAATTGAACATTTGCATTCGGTCCAGAAAAATATGTGTCCTTATATTATAGGTGAATTATTTTATGCTCACGATCTATTTAATGCATGGTTCCAGTCAGACAGTCACTTACGGTCTTACGAGTTATTTCCTCCTAATGGTCAGATATAAATCACATGTGATTTTTCTAGACGTAACTGAAAAAAAAATCGTCGAAAGTATATCGAAGTGCTTGTCTACTGAGAAATAAAAAAATACTCGTCACGATGGTATAATTTTTTTTCATTTGACGATTTAGTGTTTGCAAGATATTTTATTTAAAAAAAAAGATAAAAAGTGATTTTATTTTTTAATTAAAAAATGAGTGGCTAAGATATGTTTATTGGATGTTTAGATAATTTTGGTTCTATATTTATCTCTACACAACCGATCCCTAATCCACTCTAATCATTTTCGATCCTCCTCTCTTTCACAACTAATCCAACAAAAAAAGAAATCCACTGATCATGACTACTCAATCTATTTCCTCAATGGCTCCATCGGTTTCTGTTATCATACAACGATCACCGTGGCTCTCACCCGTGCCATACCTATTCGGGGGTCTTGCGGCTATGCTTGGTCTAATTGCTTTTGCTATCTTAATCCTTGCTTCCTCCTACTGAAAAATCTCCCCAGCCCCTGAAAGAGACCTCGAGACCAGTGAAGGTGACATAGACAAAGACTCTGAACCCGTTAATCACCAAAATTTACCAGTTTTCGAAGAAAGGTTTCTAGTTTTCTACATTTTTTTTTTCATTTTTTTAAGCATGAGGAAGTATCTCACTTTAATTTTTGTCACACCTTCAACCATGAGGAATTATCTTACTTTTTGTCACGCCTTTGACCATGAGAAATTATCTCAAATTTTTGTCACGTCACTTTTCTTCGAACTTTTAAAATATGCACACTTCTAGATGTGAAAAAATGCCTTAAAAATCGTGTATATTTGGTCAATTTGTTGTAGTGCATATTCAATTCGAATGCTAGAAAATGTTATGTTGAGTAAATTATAATGGGGATAACATTGCTACTGCATGCAATACCAATTTTACCTGCAACAAGGAATTAAATTTTTAAACATTTACACTTTTCATCTTTTAAGATTTTGAATTATACACGAATCACTCTTTTGCTATAAATACAACAATTGATAACTTCCCTGCTGTTTGCAAAAAGGATCATTTTCCCAATTATAATATGATTGGTAGAAGAAATTTAACAAACATGACATTAAAGTTGACGACTAAGTAAACAAAGAACAAGAAGAACACATAGACAACAAACTTTATATGCTTTATTACGAAAGAGAATGGAAAAGAAAGAATGAGAATGTAAAAGAAAGATAGGAAGAAACCTCCCACCTCACCTCCTTTAATAAAGGTGAGGGTGCTAAAACTGACCAATAAAAGGTACATAATCGGCTTCTAAAATGACCAAAATGATACATAAGCTAAAAAATGATTAATCATACGGGATTGAGTATTGTTGTTGTTGTTGATGATCATGCTAAAATAACAATTAATCAAACCTCTTCTATTAGACAATATTACATCCATACCAACTAACTATTACTAATAAACTATTAACAATGATAAAGACACAATTAATTAATTAACCGTCTTATATAAGACACTAAATCTAAGGCCCTCCAATGGGCGAGGCTAGTTCCAATTATTTGTTTTCAATACTATACCGCATGTATATTTACGTGAAAGAAAGAAAATAGTTAGATAACTACATTTTAGCACTAAGAATAAAGATATGCGAAATTAAGGACAATTGCCAAACTATCAAAGTCTATGTAGTACTTCCTAATACATAACACTTTGTTTGTTTTGTTTAGTTGGTGTAGTTCTTAGTCTTTTGCTTCCATTAGGAATAAGCAGGAGAAGTTGAGGAGAATCACCACCAAATACAATTACTTTACCACCAAAACACGATCGGAACTTATTAATGAATTACTTGACACTATGTCGTCGCATGGTTTTCGGATGCCTCAAAATTATGTATGTGTGCTAGGTGCTTAGGTCACAAATTATACTCGAGTCCTCATTATAAACCTAGAAACACGTGTGCTAGTGGTCACCACATATGCACATAAAACAGATTGACACATCACATGTAACACTTTGAAAACATATATCCTCATAGCTAGGGTTTTCGAGCCTCACTTTAAATCCACTCTTGACCTTCAAACTCAAAGAACATTTTCATCATGGAACAACTACTGCAGATGATCACCAACAAACAAATAATATTCAAAGACTACATTAAAGGGTTTCCTAAGGAATCCGACATGGTCGTTAAAACATCTGAAACCATTACACTTAAGCTTCCAGAAGGTTCGAATGATGTACTTGTTAAGAATCTTATTTGTCGTGTGATCCTTACATGCATGGTCGTATGACTAAAACTAAAGGCAGTTATGTCGAGTCTTTTACTCCTGGTTCGGTATGTAACATTTGTTTATTTGTGTTAGAGATATGTTTTTGTTGTAATACAATATTCAGTTATTTGGGTGTTAGAAAGTTTTTAATTATTTGATGACTCATTTGGATCGATGTGACTCTTCACTAAGGATTGCACCTCGAGTAACGTTTAGTTGTTTTTCCTATGAGCGGGAGTCGGGATCGAGCGAGCATGAAATATTTCCTAAAGAACTCTACTTTTGGGCCCATAAGGGGCGTTTCTGAGGCTTGCACAAAGTTCTTTGCTGTGGGTTTTGTGGGATTTGAGCTTGGGTTTCAGGAAAAATCTTTAAGCCTCCACCACTAGGAAACACGTTGTGATTACCTAAACTAATTAAATAATAACCTAATAATCAGAATCATTGTTTTGTAGTGACCATGAAAGTGTGTTTGGTCACCTAAAATAAGCAGTAAGTCGAAATTAGTATGACCAAAAGTGCAGGTTCAATCCATCTTGGTAACATTTACTCGTTTCTGGGCTAGGTACTTGGGAAATGGCCAGTCTGCACTCAAAGGGTTGTATGCATTTGTGAATTCTTTGTGTGGTTGCAATATGTGGAAAACTAGAGGGGGGTTGAATAGTTTCTGATTAAAACTTTGTTTTAAAATATTTAGATCAACTTATGTCAATCTATTTATATGTGTATGTTGGATGTTGATAGATAGATATGGAAATGTGTAATGTAAAGGAGAAGAGTAAGAAACACAAAATCACGACACAAGTGTTTATAGTGGTTGCTACAAGGACACCTTCCTTGCTAACTCCACTCCCCGAGTCACCTACTCGAGAGTTCGTAAACACTACACGACACCAACTCCTTGTGGTGGAGAAGCCTTCATAGCGTCGCCTACTCTTTTCCGGTACTAGGCTAGACACCGGGTTCTTCCACAAGGTAGAACCACACCTATCACAACGTCGCCTACCCTTTGCTCCGGTGCAAGGCTAAATCCGAGTTCCATTACAAAGTAGGAACTACTACCCAACACTACACAACACCTATCCCAAAAGGAGACCCACTCTTTATTACGACATCATCAAGGATATCAATATCCTTGGATACACCCTATCTCTATTTGTACTTCGATACACCTTATCGATTGTACACCCTTGGCATTCTTCACTAATGCCTTTGACACGGATGTTCGACACCTTTCACTAATGTCTTCATCTTGACTCTTTTGGCATCCTTCACTAATGCCATTGACACAGACGTTAAGCAACTTTCACTAATGCCTTCGTCTTGACTCTTTCGGCATCCTTCACCAATGCCTTCGATACAAAACTTCTATGGAGAAAGAAAGAAATATCAACAAGAGTACCTCAGTAGTCTTGATGATGACGAAGCATGGAAACTCATGGACTTGAGCTTGCTCGACTTCAAGAGGTGCAGATCAGAAGCATCACAAAAGAAGATGCAAATTTTGCACTATACTATGTATACCAATTTCTATTGGTCTCTACTCTAAAGAAAAACAAAAGAAGCAAAATATCTCATAAACCATATAATAAATAAGAGTGGTAATGATAATATCCAAACAACCAAACTAAAGTATTTCACAAACATAAACATTCATTGTAAATTGATAAACATAATGTCTAAAAGCAACCATAATCCTAATGTCTCTTTTGTCAATCTTTTCTCTTCCTCTTTCCCGACTTTACGACGTAGTTAGTTAGGCATTGGATCATACCCTTTAATTGTTTGAATTCTTCGGTCTCGTTTGGAAGAGTTGGAAGTTGTTCAAAGTAGGTTATGGGGTCCAAGTCGACGTTGGCAGCGGGGTTAACATTTACTTCCTCTTCGTCCGAGGAGTCCGGGAGAGCTCGAGGTCTTCTTCCATTGACCATGAACCGTTTAGAGGGTTGTTTGGTAAGTGGTACCATGACGTGATCGGAAAAGAAATGATCATTGTTGATTGGAGATGGTTGCATTGCACTAACATACTCACGGAGTCGTGTTAGGAGCATACCTTAGGGAAGTAACATGTTGGCGACTTTGAATACACTGACCATTCTCTTCACCATGTAATAGGCAAGATTAAATGGCCTTTGGTGAATGAGGCAATATATCATTTGGACAAGACATGCATTTGGGTGGTCTTTGTTTCCAACCAAACTAATGACATTTTCCCTAAGAATTTCTTCCCACTTTCTATAAATGGGATGCATTTTGAAGAGTTCAATTTGAAAGGGATCACGGTGAATAAGCTCTTTGTTGTGATTGAAGCGATATTGGTTGGCTCTAATTTGGAAAATGGTGTCTCGAACAATTGCGGGGTCATCAAGAGGAGTGCGGTAGATTGGTTTAGAATCTAGGACAAAGGATTGAGTGGATATTGCCCAATCTTGGGAGTACATACAAATTCCTTCACAAGGAATGCAAAGGATTTGTGCAAATGTGTTGAGGGGTAGAGTAAAGTTTTGTTTATTGATGATAAAAGCGATTGAGATGCTATCATCACTATTTCTAATGATCCTAACGCTTTTATAAAATTCAAAGATGAAAACTGGACAAATGTGTTCATCAATATCAAGAAGACATTCAAAGTTGATTGCCGAGAAGACTCGACGAATGTCGGTATTTTCAAGAAAACATTCCTTGACCACACGACCTTCGTGGATAAGTCATTTTTTAAGTCTTTTAAAGACTTTACGATCAGTTTTTGACAACCCCTCTTTTCGATAGTATTTAGTGAGGTAGTGAACGGTATCATGGTGGTCTTGTTGGGTAGCTTTAGGCATGGTTGATCCTAGAAAGACAAATATTCCAATTAGGTAAAATTTGTTGAGATGGGTTTATGGTTTTGATTTGTATTAATAATGTTGTAAGCACAATGTAATCTTAGTTATGTGAAAACCTTTTCTAGTGATCAATTTTGCAAAACCTAATTTCATCAATTGATTAAAAAAAAATTGAAAACCATAAACCCTAGGATGAGGATGATGAAGATTAGAACGTATGAGTGTAATTACTTACAATAATGTTCTATAGGAAGATGCTTGATGATATGAACCCCTATGGAGATGAAAGCAGCAATTGGGTCATTTTTGTGTTTTGTAAGGAGAGGGAAAAGAGCATAATTGGTTTTGAAAAGCGTATGGTTGTTTTTTGTTGCACGGTTCCCCCGAATCCCTTGAAATTGGGATCCGGCTAGTACAACTTAAGGGATCCGGCTACTGTGGACAGAAAGAGGGTGTTTGGTGTTATTTCTGTAATAAGTTATACACTAGCTTATGGAACAAAAACAACTTTGAGGTTCCTAAATGAATAGATGTTTGGTGAACGAGATTTGATAAGTAAATTATCAAGGATCCATTTGTGACGTCGGTGTTAGTTTGACAATCTTTTTAGAAAATTAAGGAGGAATACTATTCCCGATGATGAGTAAGTCAGGAGAGTGGCGAAAAGAGACTTTTTAGAGACTAGCAATTATTAACGTCTAAATAAAAAATATCAACATGTTCATGTAGACGTAAACTAGCTAAGGATAAGTGAACATACCTCTACGCTCTTGGTATGGTTTATGGAGATCATAAAACCGAAATACTTCATGAGCTTTTAATATAATCAGTTGTACTTAGAATAAGTAGTTTGGGATTACGTTTAGGTTCTTTCTTGCCAGTTGACTTCATTACTCTTTTAATAGAAATGAAGACTTTGGAGAGATCCTAGCATGAAAATTTCTTGAAAAGAAAATGTTAGAATAATCTATCATTATCCAACATAAAAGAAACAATTTGTTTTAAAAGATTTCCTTCTTTGTAGTTTTTAAACATACGGATCGTATCAAGTTTTAAAGTAAAACATACTCTAAGAAACTTGGTAACGAAGCTCGATGCCAATTGTGAAAAACTAGAAGGGGGTTGAATAGTTTACCGATTAAAACTTTGTTTTAAAATATTTAGATCAACTTATGTCAATCTATTTATATGTGTATGTTGGATGTTGATAGATAGATATGGAAATGTGTAATGTAAAGGAGAAGAGTAAGAAACACAAAACCACGACACAAGTGTTTATAGTGGTTCGGCTACAAGGACTCCTTCCTTGCCTTACTCCACTCCCCGAGTCACCTACTCGAGAGTTCGTAAACACTACACGACACCAACTCCTTGTGGCGGAGAAGCCTTCACAACGTCGCCTACTCTTTTTTCGGTACTAGGCTAGACACCGGGTTCTTCCACAAGTTAGAACCACACCTATCACAACGTCGCCTACCCTTTATCCGCTACAAGGCTAAATACCGAGTTCCATTACAAAGTAGGAACTACTACCCAACACTACACAACACCTATCCCAAAAGGAGACCCACTCCTTGTTACGACATCATCAAGGATATCAATATCCTTGGATACACCCTATCTCTATTTGTACTTCGATACACCTTATCGATTGTACACCCTTGGCATTCTTCACTAATGCCTTTGACACGGACGTTTGACACCTTTCACTAATTTCTTCGTCGTGACTCTTTTGGCATCCTTCACTAATGCCATTGGCACGGACGTTAAGCAACTTTCACTAATGCCTTCGTCTTGACTCTTTCGGCATCCTTCACTAATGCCTTCGACACAAAACTTCTATGGAGAAAGAAAGAAATATCAATAAAAGTACCTCAGTAGTCTTGATGAAGACGAAGCATGGCAACTCATGGACTTGAGCTTGCTCGACTTCAAGAGGTGGTGATCTCGCCTTTAAGAGGAACCTAGAGAATCACACAAAAACAAAATACAAACTACATAGAGAGAGATCCTTAGGATCTGAGGTTAGAAGGTTTACAATACTAGGAGAAAGTATGTGTGGGAGTGGCCACCCAAAATGAAGAAATGACTCACTATTTATTGACGAAAATAGTCTACTGTTCTACGGATCCCACGAATCCCTTGCTTGAGGGATCCGTCCAGTGTAAATTGGGTAACCGTGGGACGCTCCTCTTTGCCCATGAGTTTTGGGTCATGGGTTATGGGTCATGGGTCCTAGACTTTGGACCATGGGTATCCAAGTAGATACAATGTATCTAGTATGTGCAATGCATCTAGTCCATGGGTCATGGGTTAGCTCCATGGGTCATGGATAATACCCATTTTAACTTATGCATGATGTCATGCAATGGGTTATGGGTTATGCTTCATGGGTATGGGTCATGGACTTTGGGTTTTACCCAACTACATTCAATGTATTTGGTCAATGGTTCAAATACTTAAACTTCTACCCATTATAATACATATTAATTATGTATATATCTACCCAATATGTAAACACTAGTTGTTGTACATATGTATTACTAAATCGTTAAATCACTATTATTTGTTTAGTGTTTTATGTGAAAACGTAAGTGTGTTAGTAAACAATTGGCTCAAAACATTTACGTATTTTATTTGTTTCGTTAAAATAATTTTATGTTTGTTATCGACAAAACATTAAAAGATCGTAAAATATAAATAAACGTTTTTACGGATTATTTGTATTAACAAAATATTTAATGTATAAATTTGACAAATTAAATTGTGTCTAAAAGTTCTCATATGATATCTACAGTGTTATTTTTTAGGATTGACAGTGACAAAAAGTCAAATGGCTACAACACACATACTATAGTGAATGACAAAGAACTCTATTATTTTATAAGAGTCTATGTTTAAACACTATACGTTTATAATTGCTTTGGATCAGTAGAGGTTAGCAATAACGAGTCATGTTATTATTCTGCTGTTACAAATTTATAAAACTAAAGGTATGCTGAATGTTAGTTTATGTGCCTCTTTTTTGAATAGTCACATATTGACTGTCTACGTTTGTTTTGCAATTGGGACTTGGGAGGTGCTTTTAATCTTCTTAGTTGCATAGTATATGAATTACGAGTATTCACTACTTCTTTTGTTTCAAAGTTGGAGATAATATTTTGACATTTGGTCAAATGCGGAAGGTTTATTTTGATATTATATTTACCGCCTTGCAGCCTCTAACAGGATATGGAGTAGCTAAAGTTCTTGAATCTGGGCTTGCAAACTTTAAGAAAGGCGACCTAATTTGGGGATTTACAGGATGGGAGGAATACAACATTATCAATGATCTTAAGGATCTATTCAAGATTGAACATACAAATGTGCCTCTTTCATACTATACTGGAATTCTTGGTATGATTTATGCTTAAACAGTTTATGGTTGTTTTATAACCATGTAAATATACAAGGAGCTTCATTAGTAGACCAGTTTCACATTGCCCTCATTTTAGGTCGTGCAGCTGGAGAACATGTCACACACATACACCAGCACTTGATAAAATATATGAATGTAGGATTTCTGAGTGTTTCAAAAATGCAAAGAAATTCTCATTGATGTTTGATTCTAAATAGGTTAAAAAAATTGTTCTTATTATTATAATTTAAGATGGTCTAAATTATTATTGTATCACATGTAATGAATATTGTCTGTAAGAGTCCAGACTCCACAGTCAGATCGGAACGGGCCTTGATAAACAGAATTCAGTGTATAAGATTCTCTAAGTCCCAATAATTGATTAAATCATTTTTGGTTTATGAGATTGTCTTATTTTGTCGTGATTGAAGAGTATTTTAGTAAAACCCGTGTACGTCAAACTAATGTACTAAGAGTAGAAGTATAGAAGTGGTTCCTATATCAATTTATGTGTTTTACCCTCTGAGTTTTATAATTCCTTTTCTAGGTATGACTGGCATGACCGCTTATATTGGTTTCTATGATATCGTGCTCACAAAGAAAGGAGAGTATGTCTTTGTTTCACGCATACAGTGCGGTTAGGCGGTGGTTAGGCGGGTTGCTAAGTTGTCGGGATGCTATGTTGTCGGGAGCGGCTGCACGAAGGAAAAGGTTCGTGCTTTTGACATTTTAGAATACTTTATACTTATATGATTAATGGGCTTATGTTAATTTACGTTATCTTATGATTCGGTTTATGTTTGGTGTTGTATGACATAGAAACCTTAAGTATTTAGTCCTAATGTTTCAAACCGGAAAACTAACGTTTTATTTCATCTTTAATCGTTTTTATGTGTGCTATATTACCCAAGGTTTGTTGGAATTTAATACTCATAACAATTATATATAAATCAAATAACATCATCAAAGCATGCAGCGGAAGACAATAGGAATAATATATGTAAATAATTAACCAAACAAGAAAGTGCGTACCTTTTAGCAATTCAAGAATCAAACGTTGATTTAACAAGAACCAAAACCCAAAACCCTAATAATTAGGGTTTATATATTCGACCCAAATAAAAGTCGACCACCAAGATTCACAAGCTCAAGCGTGCTTGTCCTTCGTTCTTGTACACACGTACTAATAGCGATTTGATGTGAAAAGCTAGTTTCTTGAATCACAAATAAAACCAAATACTTAATCTTGAGTTAAGCAAATCGAAACCCTTGGGGTTTGGGATGTTCGACCGCCACACAGAAAGAGAGAGAGAAGAGAGAAATTAGGTTATCAAAGTGATCCAAGGTTAGTCAATAATGAATACATTGATTTGTATTTATAGTTAACATAGCTTGGAGTACAAGTTTGAGTGGGTTTGGGTTTGGGAACACCCTAACCGATCGGCCAAAGCCCCAAAGGGATTCTAGAACTTTCCGACTTGTAATTTCATCTCTAGTCCTTCTAGTTAATATTTAACGACCGTTAACCAAACCTCGTTAATTATTTAACTAGCGTTATGTTTTATTTCGTGACTAATAATTAATAATAATAACGTTTTATTTATATTAATTATATACATCAATTCTCATACGTAATGTGTGCAATCCGAAGTCTCGAGTTCGAATCCGGACATACTATTATTTAAATATCCATAAAACCTTTCGGCTCCACTTGGATATTACTAAATATAGTAATGACATTGGTTAGTCTAGCTTTCACACGCCAGCGCCCCGGATCGAATCGAGTATGGTCTCTGGAAAAACCATTTAATGATTCATCATTTTACTTATCCTTTTGTTACTAATACTACATTAACTATGAATATGGATCAAGTCATTTCATAAGTTAACATTCATTTCTCGTTGTATATGATTGAACAAGATTACCAAATCATCGAACGTATTCGGATAGATCTTGGGTATGGCCATACAAACATCTTGTCAACCCTACGAGGGGCCCAAATATAGTATTATGCTTTGAAACAAATTCAAAGGAACAAATTCTCTTGACTACAAACATAACTCATGAATTTTGCAACACTTCCGAAAATAGCCCTTATAACTACCAGTTACGGATAGCGTTAGACTATCTTACACAAATGCACTACATTCATATCAGTTATCTGGTATCTCAAGTCTGAGGATAAACACTTCATGATATACTTAATGACAGAGATCCATAAAGTATCATCATGTAAAGTTGGGATGAGTCCTATATTCAATTCATTGAATATCATGTGAATCTGGTATGTCCCACGCATCAATATACTTTAAAAGTATATTCTACCAAAACTCAGATTTGTCTTAATTCAATGACATTCCCACATCATTGATCGACAACGGACTATTTAGAATAACATAAGTTATTTATGGATTAAACATGCAAATATAGGATATAATATTAAGAAAATGAAAATAAACATAAACAACTATTTTATTTCATTAAAGTAATATTTGTTCATAACATCCTTTATCCAAATACTAATCACGGATCGCATGAAACTACTAGCTAAGCGAAGTCCTATCCCATCGGCATGGTCGATAAGTTTTCTTTTGGCAAAGGCTTCGTAAAGGGATCGACTAGATTATCATCGTATGAACTTTGAGTAGATTGATTTCACCTATGTCGACTTGTTCTCGAACATAGTGATATCGACGAGGAAAATGTCTGGCGCCCTTCATGACTCGGGCTCATTGGCAAATGTTATTTGCGAGTTGTCACAATACACATTTAAAGGTAATTCGATTGAGGCATTACTCCGAGTCCGAAATGAATTTCCTAATCAACGACTTCCATCGCGACACAAGCGACTATGTACTAAACACGTAATAGACATCGCAACCGTTGTTTGCTTCTTGCTCTTCGGTCAAGCTGCTCCTCCATTAATGACAAAGACATAACCCGTCGAGACTTCGTATCATCTTTATCGGTTTGGAATGACGCATCGCAAAAACACAGTAACATCAAGTTACGCATCCGGATTTCCTCCATACACTAGAAACATTTCTTTAGTAGCCCTTAGATACTTAAGAATGTTCTTAACGACTGCCGATGTTTCACACAGGTTACATTGATACCGATTGGTAATGTTACGTGCAAGCGCCACATCGGGCCTTGTACATCTCACGGCATACATGATAGATCCTACACCGAAGCATAAGGAACTTTCTTCATGTAAGCCACCTCTTCGGTGTTGGCGCATAGTTTATTACTTAAGCCATGTTCAACTTGCATCGGCAAATATCCCTTCTTGGAATTTTGCATCTTGAATCTCTTCAATATTTTATCAATGTAAGCACTTTGGCTTAGTCAATTAACCGCCTTGATCTATCTCGGTAGATCTTGATTCCCAGAATAAATCTTGCTTCCCTAAGTCCTTCATAGAAAAGCACTCTCCAAGATAAGACTTTACATCTTGCATACTTGGAATGTCTTTTCCCATGATCAATATGTCATCGACATATAAGACAAGGAAAATAACATTACTCCCACTAGCTTTGTGATACACACATGGCTCATCAAGATTTTGAGTGAAACCAAATTTCTTGATTTCTTCATCAAACTTCTTGTTCCATTGCCTTGATGCTTGCTTCAATCCATAAATGGATCTTTGAAGTTTGCATACGCTTCGAAACTTTGGATTCACAAACCCTTGAGTTGCGCCATATAGATGTCCTCATCTAGGCGACCGTTTAAGAAAGCGGTTTGACATCCATTTGCCATATCTCATAGTCATAGTGCGCAGCTATGGCTATAAGAATCTAATAGCTCTAATGTCGCTACGGAGAAAATGTCTCCTCGTAGTCTACCCCATAGGTTTGAGTATAACCTTGAGCTACAAGGCGAGCTTTATAGGTGTGTGCATTGCCATCCATGTCGGTCTTTATCTTAAAGAGCCACTTACTTCCAACTACCTTAGCATTTGGAGGTAAGTCAACCTCTATCCGACTTCGTTATCTTTCATGGATTGCATTTCCCATTCATTGCAACTCGCCATTTTCCTTTTCGGGACTCATCATGGCGACTTTATAGTTAGCGAGTTCACCAAGATCCCTAACATATTTTCCTCGGCTTCTACGTTGAGACATAGGCGCTCAGTGCCGCGTAGCCCTTGCGGATCTATGAATGGGAACCACTTCAATCTCGGGTGGAACGCCCGGACTTTCGGGTTCTACTTGAGGTTGGCTAGTGTTTTCGAAGGTGTTGTATCTTCTTGATCATCTTCCGGATCATAAACTCTCCCACTGAATTCATGAGATATGAGATCCTTTTCAAGAAAGTCTCCATACCTAGCAACAATTACTTTGTTTCGGTGGAAAGTAGAAGTAGTAACCCATAGTTTCCTTTGGGTATCCTACGAAGACACACTTAATGAGATCTTTGTTGCGACTTATCGGTGAGTCACGTTTAACAAACGCCTCACAACCCAGGACCTTTAAGTAAGACAAGTTGGGAGGTTTCCCATACCACACTTCATAAGGAGTCTTATCAACCTTCTTAGTTGGAACCATATTCAATATGCGACAGCGGTTTCAAAGCATAATCCCAAAAGGATAAGGGAAGAGTTGTAAGATTAAACATCGATCGCACCATGTCTAGCAATGTACGATTCCTTCTCTCGGATACACCATTTTGTTGTGGAGTATATGGAGATGTGAGTTCTTGGACGATACCACACTCGACTAGATAATCTTTAAACTCTTGGCTTAAATATTCACCACCTCTATCGGATCGAAGAGCTTTAATCTTCTTTCCTAGTTGCGGTTCTACTTCACTCTTAAAAACCTTAAATGTTTCAAAGACTTCATGTTTATGTTTAAGTAAATAAACATAACCATAACGATCGAAATCATCGATAAAGGTTAAGTAGCTAGCACCCTTTCTTGACACATGTCTTAGTGGTCCACATACGTCGGTATGTATCACACCAAGAAGATCGAAGCCCTTTCTAAACTATTTGTAAAGGTTTCTTGGTCATCTTCCCGGATATGCAAGATTCGCATTTATCAAATGATTCATCATTGATGTCTTGCAAAAGCCCATCGTGTTGCAATTTGTTGCATGCGTTTCTTGCCTATATGAGCAAGTCTACAATGCCAAAGAAATGAAGAATCCAAATCACCTTTGATTCTTTTATTATTGATGCTAAAGACAAAATTATTTTTATCAATCACATTATCATGCAAATCAATTTCAAACACACCATTCTTTGGAATAACATTAAAGTAAAAACATCATTTAAAGAAATCGAAATTCCATAATCGGTAAATGTATGAGCGAAACCAATATCTTTTAACAAGGAAGCGAAGCGACACCCCTAACAATGGAAGGTGCGTAATGACAATCGTTTAATGACGGTACTAAACCCGAAGGTAAAACTAAATCAAGCGTGCCTATAGCTTCAACATTGCATGTGCTCCATTACCCACGTGCGGTATTGTTGTCCATAGGCAAGCTTCCTTGCTCCTCTAAGTCCTGCGGTGTATTACATATGTGAATACCACATCCAATATCATATACCCCGAATTTATTTTATGAGGAAAAGCAAATAATTCTATCATCAAAGAGTACACGAAATGCGGCCACGGTGCGATATTTTTATACCTCTTATTGCGCAACTCATCAAGGTACGGTGGACAATTCCTCTTCCGGTGTCCAACCTCGGTGCGATGATGACAAGCCCGATCCTCTTTGGATTCTCACGCTTTTGGGAGGGTACTTCTTGGGTTCTTGTTGATAAGTCATAACTTGTTTTCCTTATCGACTTTACCCTTACCTTTCCCTTTCTTGTTCGCTAGCGGCTTATTAGGCTTAGAAATTCTACCCTTACGGATGGTCAAAACCGCGGTGTAGAGGCCTTCTTGGGCAAACCTTTTCGTAATCAATGAGCATTGCATGTACCTCATTGTTGTCTTCCCGTGCAATGCATATTATAATTCTTGCGAAACCATCAAATTCCTTGTTAAGGGATCATTGATCGAGGCCAATTTGTATGTCATTAGGGTAGACATAGTTCAAACGCCTAACCGGTCCATGTAACTCATCATTTCGAGCGTTGGGCGCTTACGGTTTCCTTCTCTTGCTTGCAACTATGAAGAGCATCAATCAAGTCATACTGACTCTGATCCACGGGCTTTTCAAACAACCTTTGCAATTCTTCGGCATGAGATTAGGAAGTAATTCTCAAATTGCTTTTGCAAGCTTGAGTTCATACTCCCGAGCATAATGCGGCGACCTCATTATACTTGTCATACTCAGTTGCCATGCGGCTCGTGCTTGGCGGTAGCATCATTGCGAGTTCGGAGGACAAGGCGTAGTCAAATAATTGAGTCTTTTGGCAACCCTCAAGACAATTACGAGTTGCCGATACCAATCATTGAAATTCGCGCTACCGGTCAATTTCTCTCGATCAAACATAGATTTGAGCAGCGAGGCTAGTGCGATGAGATTCGACTTGAGCCATTTCTACAGAAATAAAAGTTCAAAAGTTAGTACTTTCGATAAGTAAACATTCAAGAAAATAAAATACCCTTTGGTCAATATTCATATTAACCATAGTATTTTCCTTGAATATTGGATCCTCATTATCATAGTTCCACCACATCAGTTGATCTGCTAGTGGTGAAAGTATAGAATAGGTAATCGTTGAAAAACGATAATTGACAAACAAGTTTTCAATTCCAAAAATTTATGGGATTTACAATTTTGCCAAAACAATTAATGCAAAACGTAAGCATGTTTTATCCCATCTTATGCCTTAAGTCATAGGTCTCACTAACTAACTTAATTAAGTTGTCTAATTTAGAAGCGCAAATCATAAAGTCGAGGTCTCACACAACAAAATAATTCACCTCGTTATTGTAATCTAGATCAAGGTCTCACATAACTAAATTACAACTTCAAGTGTTTCATATCATTAGATGGCATAAACTTAAATTTTAAAGGGTACAATTTTGACGTGTAATCAAAACTTATGTATAAAGAAGCATGCATACAACTTTATAACATAAAATTTTGAAAAAACTTACAATAGATTTTAATTGCTAAGATTGAATTCTACAAAGTTTTAATCGATGCGTTGAGAAACTTACAACTTTGCACTAAGATGCTTCGTACATAGAATGGTTATACTAGGTAGCTCAATCGAACTCACGAGGCGGAGGACCGGTAGCGTAAAAGCATAACCTTAGACATCCATTCGGTGAGACTATGCTCACTTCTTAAACAACCCTTTATAGTTTGTTCTAGTGGGTGAGCCGTTCTAACCATTTAGTACAATCGCATCAATCGATTAAAAGTTCAAGAATAATTCTTAGATAACAAATCAATTTCGCCATTATTTAGTCCATTTAATTTTCTATTCCAAAAACCCTTTTTGCTTACTAACATGTCAAACAATTTATAAACAAAAAGCACTTTAATAAAAATTAAACACACTCAAATAATATAAACATATAACTAAACACTTTAACATATGTAAAAACAATTAGCCACATGCATAATTATTTCAATAAACTCTAATAACAATTCTAGGCGTAAATAAATGCATACATTAACTAGGACTTTCATCTCGCAAGAAGATGAGCCACATACATCGACAAGTCGATTGCGTAAGCCGAAGTTAATAGTATACCAATTAGCACATAACGAATTTTATTAGTTATAATTGAGGTCTTCCCCAATTCAATAATTATTAAATAAATAAAACATGTGTGTATCACTTAACAATTAATCAATAAACAAAACAATACTCCATGGCAAAACATGCATGTTCCACCATGGATTCCGCATAACAATTATCACCCAAGATACGCATATTACATGTCACATAACAATTATTCATTAATTAACCACATAAAATAAGCATGCAATCCTAGGGTTTCTACAAGTTTTACAAAATTAAAACCTAATTAAATAAATATAGGGTAATCGACCCATAATAAATAAAATTAGGGTTTCGAATTCAAAACCCTAGAAACCATAAAAACATGCATATAATCATAAAGATTCCAATTTTATGTGTTTGGTAATTAATTACATCATATTAACGACTCGTGATGCCCTTTGTTGGAATTTAATACTCATAACAATTATATATAAATCAAATAACATCATCAAAGCATGCGTGGAAGACAATAGGAATAATATATGTAAATAATTAACCAAACAAGAAAGTGCGTACATTTTAGCAATTCAAGAATCAAACGATGATTTAACAAGAACCAAAACCCAAAACCCTAATTTAGGGTTTATACAAATCGACCCAACACAAAAGTCGACCACCAAGATTCACAAGCTCAAGCGTGCTTGTCCTTCGTTCTTGTACACACGTACTAATAGCGATTTGATGTGAAAAGCTAGTTTCTTGAATCACAAATAAAACCAAATACTTAATCTTGAGTTAAGCAAATCGAAACCCTTGGGGTTTGGGATGTTCGACCGGCCACACAAGAAAGAGAGGAGAAGGAGAGAAATTAGGTTATCAAAGTGATCCAAGGTTAGTCAATAATGAATACATTGATTTGTATTTATAGTTAACATAGCTTGGAGTACAAGTTTGAGTGGGTTTGGGTTTGGGAACACCCTAACCGATCGGCCAAAGCCCCAAAGGGGATTCTAGAACTTTCCCGACTTGTAATTTCATCTCTAGTCCTTCTAGTTAATATTTAACGACCGTTAACCAAACCTCGTTAATTATTTAACTAGCGTTATGTTTTATTTCGTAACTAATAATTAATAATAATAACGTTTTATTTATATTAATTATATACATCAATTCTCATACGTAATGTGTGCAATCCGAAGTCTCGAGTTCGAATCCGGACATACTATTATTTAAATATCCATAAAACCTTTCAGTGGAAAGTTGTTGGATACGGTACTCTTGAACATGAGACTAAATGGGAGAATTTCGACGTGGGATGATCTCACAATACAATTTGGAGCAAGGGGAGGGGTGCGTAACCTTTTCACCCTGATAACAAAACGTGTGCGAATGCAAGGGTTCATTGTGTCTGATCACTATCACAAGTATCTAGAAATGATTATACCCCTTACTAAACAAGGGAAGATAAATTACATAGAAGACATTGTAGAAGGGCTCGAGAATGCTCCTGCGGCTTTGATTGGCCTGTATCATGGAAAAAATGTTGGGAAGCAAGTGGTGGTCGTGGCGCGTGAGTGATCTATGTCTTTAGGCTAAATGGTGTTACTAAGAATACTTTTTTGGTTTGATTTGGTAAAAGAGTGGGATTGTATGGAATAAATTTGTACAATATGTGGTCATTGTGATGTCAGGTGTGACGTTGCCTTGATACATTAGGATGCATTTTTTTCCTCATTTTTATCCATCTTTTACGCACGCACGCACGTTTCTCAAAATTATCTAAGGTTCAAAGCCGCGCCTCAGGCCGTTGTCTTTTCCATCTTCACTACCGCCTTATAGCATCAATACACTTCTAAACATTGCTTTTCATCTTCACTACCACCTTATAGCGTCAATACACTTCTAATTCTAAACATTGCTTTGAGATAGACCTAATTTGGACTTGTGGATTTTTGCATCTATTACTTTTTAAAATATGGACTATAAACTAACGAGGTAATAATCATTATTCTGATAGGTCATTTATTATGATTTTTTTAAGAGCTACACAAAAACTTGTCACTTTAGCATTTGGGTCTGGTAACACAACAGATGCACTTGGTGCCACGACACATGGTTAATAAACCATGTATAATGATATGTGTATTACACCATGTATTATGATAAGGTCAAAGTAGATTAGTTGTATTTTCCTTGATTAGTGGGTGATTGATAATTTACCCGCCTAAGCATTGTGCGTGTATATATATATCCTATCTTTGAAAGAAAAACAAACAAGAATTATCACAATTTAATATGGTATCGATGCCAATCAAAGTCTTCTCCTTTTTTCTCTCAATAATCACTGGATTTCCTCCCTCCCTTTTCTTCAATTTTGCCTCGTTCAACCTCAAAAAAATTCGGCATCCATGGTCGTCGCATCACACACCTTTGATAATAGTCTATCCTCACCTACTATCACCGTCGATACCAAATCTTTGGACCAAAAAGGTAACACACACGTTCAATTAAACAAGTCTCAAAGCTTACCTCCATTCTGCAATAATATTGTCAGGACCGATTACTATAAGATTTATGTGGTTTGGAGGTCTTGGTTGGTGAAAGAAGATGAATATCTTCATCTCTTCTAGTGAGAGAAAGTAGAGAGAGGGAGGAGAAAACAATGGAACTTTTATTGATAAACAAGAAAACAAACACTAACCAAATGCTTCACCTCACCCCTCATGGAGAGTCATGAAAACCAACATAAATCATCAAAAGATAACCTTGGCTCGTTATACCACTTGTCAGGACCGAATACTATAAGATTTATGTGGTTTGGAGGTCTTGGTTGGTGGAAGAAGATGAAGATCTTCATCCTTTTTAGTGAGAGAAAGTAGAGAGGGGGAGGAGAAAACACAAAGTTTATTGATAAGAACAAAACAATACAAATAACCTAATGATTTTCCTCACCCCTCATGGAGAGTCATGAGGGGTATATATAGGCCATATCTTTGCCACTTAAACGATACTAGTCCCTAAGGGCAAAGTATACTACGCGTCTAGTCCAATTCACGTAAGTGACGTTATCTTTATAAAAAGCGAGGCTAACAAATTTTAATAACGGCACGTGTAAGTTTGGTGACCATTGCCAATTTATTCATGACCATCGAAATAGGATGGGGTTGACTTCCAAACCAAACCGTAGCAATTAATCTTCTGTTCGACAACCTGGTATTATGTTTCACAACCAACATGAATCGTGGATATCTCCTGGTACTTGGCAATCACGTATGGCCCAATAACACCCTATCCATGCTAATAGTCTAGCCCAAAATATCACACATGATGCCTTTGTTGCCCCACTGTACGCATCATATCAACAGCCCCAAATGGCCCTGATACGCGTACAATGCGCGTTCGGGGTCGAAGGAACTTCTTTTTCGTCGAGCAAGTTTTTCAACACCCTAGGCAGTGAACCTAATCATTGTAGTGTAGTATTAGGGTAAACCTCAAGAATTGATATCATTCTCTAGGGGAATAGGAATGCTAGTGAGAAATTATTATGCTAAGGTTGGGGTTGACGAAGATTATTTTTTATCTTTTTTATATTTTTTAGAAAATTAAAAGGTACTAATCTCGGGGCATTGGATTTGGAGGGTTGGTATTTCTACCGATTACTCTACTTATCTAATTATCTAATTAACTATGCTAAGGTGAGTGTAGTCTATGTCTATTGTTGTGTGCTCTTATAATGATTAAAAATGTGTTTATCTAGATGCTATCACTCCCTAGTTATCTCCTATTGATGGTTGAATTTTCACGTCCTTATTCTTAACGCGTGTGTCTTCTAAGGTCGTAGGGTATGCGTTTTTCCCAAACTCTTTGAGACTACCTTAAGGTTATTGCCTACGAAATCTCTAGGAGTCATAAACTAACTCTAAGGTTACCTTTGAATGTTTAGCCTACAGTAACTCTAGGTGATTATAAACTAATGTTCACAAAGATTACTCAAGCATTAAAAACACAACGAATGACCTATCACAATACTAGGTCAATCGCAATTAAGATAAGAGACAACCAATCAATATTCAATACCTAGGTTTCATAGATCTAAGCAAACACACAAGTAAATTAGCCGGACATGGAAAACATGCAAGCATACACACAAACATTGAAGACATAATTGAATTAATGAAGTATATTACTTATCTTGTTGTAAAATAGGGTATGGAACCCTAAATACCGCCTGAAGACAACCAAAGTTCGGTTTAGGTTTTACTCACAAAACTACCTCTCTAAAATTAGAAAATCAATTCTATATATAGAGTTACAATATGCGTGGCGTCACTCTTTATTTGTGACGCCGTGGTCGCCGCCATTAGGTTTCGTTTTGGCCACGTCAACTTTGTGACGGGCGTTACCTTATGGTTGTGGCGTCGTCGGCTTCATCTTCGGCGCCGTCGGGATCCAAATCTAGGTCGTCCGAGTTGTGACGCCTTACTCTTTAAAACCGATGCCGTCGAGTGCAAAATAGCAATTTGGCACGAGTCGTCTCAAAACGTGTTGCGGCGGGTCGCCATTTGGTACGTGACGCCGTTAGCTTCGCTCCAACCGCTTGAGTGTCTTGATTCTTGACTTTTGCCATTTTCTTCATATATTCACGCCTTTTCGTCCGAATAAGTGTCATTCCGACAATTTGCCTTCAAGAGACCTAAAAGTGAAAAGAACGAAATTAGCGATAGCGGATATAAAGTGATCGATTAAGGGCTTAAATGACCCTCAAAAGTGTACCTTTTAAATCCTTATCAGGCCCAGCAACAATTTGTGGCCCATTACCAGCCACAACATGCCGCATATTGTATCCCATATCAACAATCCAATGTCAACAGTTCAGGCATCCTCGGACGCGCACCCGCCTTGCACCCATCTCAAGCTACTTCACCTCCTAGTGCTTTTAGCACCATGACTTTGCAAGACCCAATTTGGAACATGGATACAGGTGCATCCTCTCATTTAAATTCCAGTACAAGCAATTTAAGTACCATTTTTAATAAACTTTTATTCCCATATGTACATGTTGGTGACGGTAATTCTATTCCCGTCACCAATAATGGCCATAGCATTATTCCTTCCATCCATTGCCCTTTACATCTCCATAATGTACTTGTCACCCCTAACATAATTAAAAATCTCATTTCTGTTCAACAGTTTACTAGGGATAATAACTGCACTATTGAATTTGACGCCTTTGGTTTTTCTGTGAAGGATTTCCTGACTCGTCATATCCTCCTTCGGTGTGACAGCTCAGGTGATCTCTATCCAGTTACCAAGCCATCCACTATCCCTACTGCTTTTCTCTCCACAAGCTCCTCCTCGTGGCATCAATGTCTTGGTCATCCCGGTGACGATGTACTACGGTCTCTTATTTCTCGTAAATTTATTTCATGTAATAAAGACAAAAAGTCCACACATGTTTGCCATGCTTGCCAACATGGAAAACATGTGAAGCTTCCATTCTACAGTTCAAATTCTATTGTTGAAAATTGTTTTAATATTATTCATTCTGATTTATGGACCTCTCCTATTGTTAGTTCTAGTGGTTTTAAATATTATGTTTTTTTTCTTGATCATTTCTCTCATTACTTGTGGATTTATCCTCTTCGTAACAAATCTGACATGATTGCTAAGTTTTTGCATTTTTGCTCTTATGTTAAAAATCAGTTTAAAAGTGAAATAAAAAGTTTCCAATGTGATCATGGTGGTGAGTTCGATAATAACCAACTCCATACAATTTTTGCTAATAATGGTATTCAAATTAGATTTTCTTGCCCAAAAACCTCTCAACAAAATGGCAAGGCGGAAAGAATGATCCGCACAATAAATAACATCATCCGCACCCTTCTTTTTCAAGCACATCTACCACCTACCTTTTGGGTCGAGGCCCTCCACATGGCCACATACCTCCTTAATCTTCTCCCATCTACCGCTATTAACAACCAAATCCCCTTCACAAGACTTTTCCAAAAAGAACCTGACTACTTCGGTTTACGCATCTTTGGATGCCTTTGTTACCCTCACCTTCACTCTCCTCACAAACTTGCTCCACGTGCCACCCCGTGTATTTTGTTGGGTTTTCCCGCCTACCACCGTGGCTTCCGTTGCCTAGACCTTGAAACCAACAAAATCATTCTCTCTTGACATGTTACCTTCGATGAAACCCAATTCCCATACCGTTCCATGACACCATCCTCTCCACCATCCTATACGTTTTTGGACCCTCCTCCCTCTCCCTTACTTAAACATATAATTATTGATCCCACAAACACCCCAACATCACTTCAACACGATACCCCTCAACAACCCCCTTTTCCTACCACCCAATTGGGCCATAATGGTCAGCCCACTAACACATCCCCGCACCCCAATATCCAACAAACACCATTACTCACTTTGCCCAACCAACACGCCCATTAACCAACACCATCAACAAGAACCCAACAACCCTTAGCCACACCTCAACAACCACCTAATAGCCCACCAACCGCAGCCCAAAATCAATCATCACCAGCCCAACAACCTCCTACGTACACAACCAATCGTGAAGCCTCGACCCAACCTACACAACCTCCCATCGAACCACCTCGTACTTACCTCATGATCACTCGGTCTCAATCAGGAATTGTCAAACCCATTGAGCGTCTCTTGCTTCATACTTCTTCTATCTCTCCGTTACCTATTTTCCATTCCTTGCTCTACAAAACCCTCATTGGAATAATGCTATGTATGATGAGTATAATGCGTTAGTTAAAAATGGTACTTGGATTCTGGTACCACGGCCCCTTGGTGTTAGTTTGGTGAGATCCATGTGGTTGTTTAAGCATAAATTTCATGCTGACGGGACTTTGAGTCGTTATAAGGCTCGTTTAGTTGCAAATGGCAGTAGTCAGCAACTTGGTATTGATTGTGATGAGACCTTTAGTCCGGTTGTTAAACCGGCTACCATTCACACCGTTCTTAGTGTTGCGGTATCTCGCAAGTGGCCTATTCATCAGCTTGATGTTAAGAATGCATTTCTTAATGGGGATTTATCTGAGACCGTATATATGCACCAACCGCCGGGATTTGTAGACTCCCGGTACCCTCATCATGTCTGTCTTCTGCAGAAATCCTTATATGGACTAAAACAGGCACCTCGTGCTTGGTTTCAGAGATTTGCAAGATATGTTACTAGAGTTGGTTTTTATCATAGTCGTTCTTACTCTTCGTTATTTATTCTTCGACAGGGCTCTCATGTGGCTTATTTACTTATTTATGTAGATGACATTATTCTTACAGCCTCCTCTACTGCCCTCCTACAGCAGATCATTGCTTCCATGCACAGTGAGTTTGGCATGACTGATCTTGGGCCACTTAATTATTTTATGGGCATTTACGCTACTTGGCATTCGTGTCTCTTTTATCTCGGTGAAGTATGCCACGGGCTTCTGAGCGGGCTCATGACCAATGTAACCCTTCTCGAACACCGGTTGATACATAATCCAAACGGGTCCCGAAGGTGTTCGATTCAGACCTACTTTACATCATAGTCTTGCGGTGGTCTTGATCTCACATTTACGGGCGGATCTCCTATCTTGTACAACAGATATGTCTTTACATGCATGACCCTCGCTAGCCACATTTGGCCGCCCTTAAACGTATTTTACAATATGTTCGAGGGACTTTGGATTTTGGTCTACATCTATATTCATCATGTACCACTTATCTTGTTGGATATACAGATGCAGATTGGGCGGGATGCCCATCCACGCGACGGTCTACTTCGGGATAATGTGTTTTTCTGGGCGATGATCTACTTTCTTGGTCTTCCAACGACAGCACACCATCTCCCGTTCAAGTGGCGAAGCCAGTGCAGGGTGTTGCTAATGTTGTGGCCGAGGACCGCATGGCCGTAACCTTCTTCGTGAGCCGCATTCACCTCTCTCTACTGCCACTCTTGTCTACTGTGATAATGTTAGTGCCATCTATTTGTCTGCCAACCGTGTTCAACATCAACGGACCAAACATATTGAGATTGATATACATTTTGTCCGTGACATGGTTATTGCCGGTCAGGTTCGTGTTCTCCATGTACCCTCCCTTTATCAGTACGCATATATCTTCACCAAAGGACTTCCTTCAGCCTTATTTGAAGATTTTAGATCCAGTTTGAGCGTTAGACTTCCTCCCGTTCCAACTGCGGGGGAGTATTAAACCGTGTTTAATGATATGTGTATTACACCGGTTAAAGTAGATTAGTTGTATTTCCCTTGATTAGTGGGTGATTGATAATTTACCTTATATAGCTAAGCATTGTACGTGTGTATATATATCCTATCTTTGAAAGAAATAAACAGACAAGAATTATCACAATTTAATAATGGTATGTACTATCATTAGTGGGTGATTGATAATTTACCCTATATAGCTAAGCATTGTACGTGTATATATATCCTATCTTTGAAAGAAATAAACAGACAAGAATTATCACAATTTGATAATGGTATGTACTATCATTGAACCGCGAGGTATGATATTCACGCAAACTTCAGGACACCATTTTGGTTGACTGTGTATCGGTGCATATTTATAAATATACGCACAAACATCATGACCTGCAAAACAAAATAATGAAAGGGTTTACTGTAATAAATAAAGTGATTTGCTGGCTTCTTCTAAAGTGATTTTAGACGTTTAATCTATCAAAATGCGAGAACTATAATTTATGAATGTGAGTCAACAAAGTATTACGACAAGCCTTGCAATCTTGTTTTGTTGTAGCAACACCGCTCGTAAATGTGTAGAGAACAAGCAAACAACAAGTGTATTTGTGTACATATACTAGTTTTTCTCTTCGAACTCAGACATGAGCAATGAAAGAATCGCAAAATTTTATAATTTGACGTGGCACTCTAAATGCAACTCAAATCCATCATCTCTCATAATTGTGTCCAACCCACTGTATAGTAACACATAATTGTGAGAAATTTATTTTGTAAAAGTTATATGATTCTAGCATTCTTATTAGATATCTCCTCCGTTTTAAATTAAATGTCGACTTTCAAATATCACAAAGTTTAATAAAAGCGGATCTCCTACAATATTAATCAATAAAATTTCATTTTCATCTACTTAAAAATATTTTGATTGATTGAAATTGAAGATGAATATTAGTTTTGAGACAAATGGAAATAGTAAAACGGACTTATATCTTTCGCTGTACGGAGTATTAGAATATGCTAAAGAGTAAAGAGTAAAGATGAAGATATATTATCTTGTTATAACAGGATTTCTGAAAGTTAGTGCTAAGAAACATTTACGATACAAACCGTTTCATTCATATAGTTATAACAGGATTTTCTGAAAGTTAATGCTAAGAAACATTTATGATACAAACTGTTTCATTCATAAAATATACGAGTACTAGCATTAACTTTTTTTTTTCCTTAATAAATCAAATATTATTACTAATATCTATATAAAAGTACATATCATACTTAAACACTCAAAAATATAAGTGCATTATAAATGACGCGCGATATTATATTTTGAGCTAATTCATATTATCTACCAACCAATAAAAAATGAGTATATCTATCTACCAAACAATATGATGCCTTTTCATAGACTAACAAGACTTCATATTAGAATTTTTCTGGAGGGTGAAACACTATAACAACTTACCATCATGAGGGGTAAAGAACTCGTAAGATTGTCAGTGACGGAACCATGCATTAAAGAGACGGGGGCACACATATTTTTGGACCGGGTGCAAATGTGCAATTAGAGAAAATCAGAGTTTTGTACGAAACTTAATTAACGCTACAAAATATAATTTTTATCGGGTTCTTGTGACATCGCGGGACACCCTTTAGTTCCTGTCACTGAAGATTATTATACACATTGAAATTTCTGTCACCGAAACGTTTAGTCGCGCAGTTATCAATTGATTTTCAATAAATCAAACTGGTTGCTTGTGAACAACTTAGATTGAACTATTCAAATTTTAACCTTATTTTATTTATATTCGCTAAAATTCTTTTCATGTTTTCCAACATCAACTATTATATATTTATATGTTGCTCTTTGGAAAAAGCTATCCATCATTAGCCACAACCCATACCATCTATAAACGCAACCCAACGGAAAATCTTTTGAACTTACTAAAATTTTCATGCAAGATATTATTTATCGCCATCGTTATCTTAAGACTATACGAGTCTAAAACAATGATAATATGGTTTTGACAATTGATTGCTTCATATATCTAATGTGGTTACAAAAGGGCATTGTTTAATGATTCATTTGCCATGCATATATTCTCTCCCACTCGCTTTGGTAATCATTGAAACCAAAACAACGATTGTTCTGTTACAAATAATTTAAATATATTGGTATATAATTGGTCTAAGTACGTTTTTTCTTAAACGGCCAAAACAAGACATAATGGAAGGATTAGACCCTTGTTTACGTTCTTCTAATTGACTGAACTCCCTTCATATAATTCTCATAATAAACAGACATTCCATTAACTAGTTAACAAACAATTCGGTGAACATATATATGGTTCATTTTAACCCTAAGACCCCGTGTCAAGGGGTATTGATTTCTCGATCAAAACATTTCTTGAAATGACCACTGGGAGGAAGTCTAATTCGGCCTTGTTAATTTGCAAAAATTAAACGAAAGCGTATAAAATGATTTAGGAATCACCATTATTCATGAAGATATATATTATGATATTATTTCAAGAGCTACAAAAAAGTTAGTCGCACTAGCTAGCATATTGGGCCGGAAGCACAACATAGACAAATGGTGCCGCGACACCCTGAAAAGTCAATTGTTGCATTACCGGGCACTATATTTATGCAGTCTTCAGCACAAAAGTCTTCACGACACTGTGTTGGTGCATGGTTTGTAAAATAAGCACATTCCTTATCACCTGAACCCAAATAATAAAACGCTTTAATAAACAAAGTAATTTGTTTGGTTTTAATAATTTTTATTTGACTAAATATGTGATAACTAAAGAGAATGAGTTCGACAAAGTATTACCAAATTTCTGCTTGCATTCTGATTCAGGGGTAGCAATACTGTTCGTAAAATTTATAATCAACACATAAAAGAGGAGAAGACATACAACATTCTTCATCTTTATCTTTATGAATTGGAATTTCAGAATACTATGCCCAGTATGAAGTTATAATATCACATTTGTACATGAACTTCGTGGGTATTTATAGCGGCAGTGACAGAGCTACATAGGGCACATGGTGGGCCATGGCCAACCCAAAACATTTCTTAAGAAGGCATGCATATGCCATATGTATAAGGGTTATGGTACATAAAAGTTACTAAAGTTTACAAAAAATTTGTCCTAAGGTAATATAGTTTCATTTTGTTCAGTTAGGTTACTAAACTTTCGGTAAGCATACACTTGAAAATTCGGTGTTAGTCCGAGCAACTTGGATGTATATTTTTGATAAGTTCGATGCGTGAGTGAACAAAATTCAAAATTCAATAACCTTAACATTCACTTTTATAAGTTCGATTCTGCGGTGAACAAAGTTTCAAAGTTCGATGCTAGATGAACAAAATGAAACTATATTACCTTATGACAAATTTTTGTAAACTTTAGTAACTTTTGTGTACTATAACCCTATGTATAATCCAAGTTTTGATCAACTATTAAAAGTGAATGCGAAAAGAACTAGTATTTAGTTATTTACCTTGCATGTTTATGTTTTTTTATTATAAATTTATAAGATGTGTGGGTTTGGTATAGGTAACATTTATAAGATGTGTGGGTTTGTGAGTTTAATATGAGTTATTGACAAACTTTTATATGAACTTTTGCAATGTAAGAACGTATACACTGTTAGTCGATCTTAAAAATGTTCAATTTTATGTAAGTTATAAAATGTAACACTTTATTTACCCCACCCGAGCTCAAAAGTCTGGCTCCGTCACTGGATAGCGGGTTTGTAAACTTTAATAACTCTAGTAATTAAGAACATTTATTATATTTTCTATGAAGAAAGAAGAAATATTTATTGTTTTATTAATTTAAATCATATTGCAATAAATAAAAATTAAATAACAGAAAAATTAAATACAAGTAGAATGGGTAGAAGTAGAATACAAACTCTAAATAAGATAATTAAACTAAAGCAACAAACGTTGAGGCATGAGGCTCAGTTTAACATGATTCCTTTAAAACAAATTTGCCGTCTGTTTCCCAGGGTATAACGGCCAAAGAAGATGTACTGTTGGACGTGATAAACTTTCTCGAAAAATCACGGAAGAAATGACGCGTTTCTGCTAGAATGTTAGTTAGATTTTTATCAAATTAAACTACTCAAACAAATACATTAAAAACAAAATTCTATTATACTTTCAAACTCGGGAGATTTAGTTGAAATGGTATTGTTGTATGTTACACTAAAACTTCATCGGAATTGGATACAAATTTAAAGCTTAATGTGCATGTTCTTTTGCGTCTTCAAATATATGTTTCATAAAATATTCATGAAGGTTTAAGAATAATCAAATGTACAGACACTACTACACAAAAGGCTATAAACACCCCCAAATAGAGATTGGTTATATAAAACCCTATTCCTATAATAAAAAACTAGTAGGAATGGAAGAAATTGAGATTGGTTTTCCTGAAAAAATCAGTTTTCATAATACAAAACACATAAAAACTGGGTTTGCGAAAAAAATCTGGTCTTTTTACACAATCAAAGACACTGGTGTTTAGGTAACAACATGTCTTTATATATTTATGTTATAAACACCGTTTTAAAAAAAAACAACTTGTGTAATTTTTCTCTATTTTAAACTTTAACATAAGCGGTTCTTCAAATTGAAACGAAAATGCTTAAAATTTTGAGCGGGTACCAATTTTCATTACCTTCACAAAACACATAACTTTTCCCTCTCCTTCACTTTCACAAACCCTAACACTCTAACATTAACTGCCGCTTACTACCCCACTTAACCACCGACAAACACCACCACCATCACCTACCGTCGCACGAATTATACAAGGTTTAATTATTTCATTTCATTTTTTTTCTCATAAACATTCATTATAATTGACTAATTCAATTTCTATGTTTACAAATCATATTCACCAGCAACATTATTGCCTTTATGTAGGTCCAAAAGCAAACATTCACTAAATCCTAAGTTGGTCAATATTAAGGTAGTAAACTCATTTGTTCTAATTCATCGTTAATTATTCTATATGTACACATGTCTTAGATTCTTTTGTGTGTTTTTGATCATGAACAGGTATTTTTGAATGCTACGAATATTCGTGAAAGATGTGCTATTAAGGTCAGATTAAATTAAATGTTTTTTAATTTGTGAATTTATTGTATATGTTTGAATCTCGTGAAAAGTTAATTGCTCATGTGACTGCTTTATCGAATAGTAAAAATGTAACATTTTGTCACACGTGAATATGTGATTGTGATAATTAAAAGGAATCAACATAGTTGGGGCTAAAATGTCATAAATTAAGTTTAGGTTTGCTTTATTTTGTAGCATGTGCTTAAGTTGTGGGTTATCACTTAGTATAAGAAGTGTTATCGGTTACTGACCTCAGTAGAGATCTAGCTTGTAATTTTTGATAGTGGCTACCAATCGTATATGGCCATGGTTTTAGTTGTGTAGACTATAGAGTATGTTCCGATTCTAATCTATATCATTTTTTAAATTATGTTTCATATAAATTAGTTTTGTCAATAATATACAAGGAATTGTGATGTTAAATATGTCCTGTTTCACAGGTATTATTGGTCTATTTATCATCGTCTGGATAGTCTACTGAAACTGAATACAACCTTACTTGAACGAGATTTGTTTTATAGGCTCTTACCTCTGTATGCTTGGGCATCCATGTGTATAACTTTAAGTTCCTAACATATAACCAGTGATGCGGCAGAAGATCTCTAACATCTTTGATATTGATCTATCTATTACCAAATGGGGATTGTGTTTTGTAGATGGATTTTTTCACAGTACTATAAATTATTATGATTATGCTAGTTTAATTATGTAGGCAATGTCTAGCTCCACACCTAGTTCAGACATGAAAGGTGCTAAGAGGAGGAGAAATCGGATGTATACAAGACAACCATGACAAAAGCAATGGTATACGGTAAGTATAATGGTTCTGTAATCTTAATGTGTCTATTATGCTTTGGATGTGAATTCAAATCTCGTTTAATATATTTGTGTATCACATTGTTGACTGTTATAAAAATCAGAAAAACCAAACTCAGTACGTATTTAAGATTTAAATGAAAAAAATACCTACTAGAGGTGTTCATTGTAGTAAGGAACTTAGGTCATGTTTCAAACTTCAGTTTGTGATTCAATATACTGGCTGGTGATATGAGCATAGGGTGAATTTGCCTAGGCTGTATAAAGGATGTATACGTTCATATCGTAGGCTGGTTTTTTTGATGAAGTTTGTACAATTACTAGTGCTAGTGCCATTAATTTTTCTATCACGTTCTTATGGGCCCGATCCACATACTTCTGGATTTTTTTATAAAGTATTTCTTTGGCTCATCATCTTCTTGCTAATGTTTAAAATTCAGTTTTGACTTATAAGCATGAACTTGGAATGAACTACAACTTCATTCACCCAGACTTAATTGTTGGTTTGTGTCTACAGGTGACGCTTCTCTCCTCTCTTGGTTTCAATGGATACAATTTTCCTCTAAGAAACTTTTTGCTGCTTCTAATCAGTACTTTACACATGGCAGACTCCTGCTGATGTTGACAAGTTTCGGAGTATTGAGGTGAAAACCATATACTGCTTACGCAAGACCCAGATCTCACGTATCCATAACAAATATTGATCTAATTCATTAGAATATAAAACGTAGAATTTAACTGGTCCTTATTATAACAAGTGTGTCAGTACTCTGTTGTATGTCACTGGTAAGGTGCATTTCCTATTTTCTATTGAACCTTTTCAACAGATATTTTAGCGCGGACATCAATTCCATTCGTGAATATGTGAGCACATTCAATGATATTCAACACTTACGTGCTCAAATAAGGTAACTTATATTTCTTGATTGGTTAATCTATGGTCTTGTATGCATGAATTAGTGTCACCTGATACAACTTTGATCGTAAATGCTATGGAGAAGAGACTTTGATGGTACTGATTTGCGGATGTGCCTTCCAGCTATAGTAAGCAAGCAAAGATGTTAATCGAAACAGTGGAATAACTTACATACATTGCACTGCTGGACTTGGAAGAGCTCCTGCAACTACAGTATGCATAATCTTAACTTAAAACTATAACTTTATACTTTTCAGTACATTTCACTGCTATCAAATTCACAAACCAAATCCCCCTGACTTTCTATTCTGTACATCAATGTTGCTTTTGCATACCTATAATGGTGAAGTTATTGATGTGGTTTATGCTCTGCGGTATCATACATATTACGGGTTCTTGGTTATAAGTGACGAGCCTTGATCTAATACTAGTAAAGGCGTCTCTCTTTAATTGCATTATTTCCACTTCTCAAAAGAAGAGATACATATATACTTACCCATTTCATTTTGTAGTACTGTTTTGGGACAGTAGTAAGAATTCCATTCGAAGTATTGAAGAAAAGTTTGCAGCCAGGCATATTCAACAATGTTGGGGGAGGAAATCACTTGTACAGATCTGATTCTATTGCAAATTGGTGTATGATTGCAGCAAAATAGAATAACTTTTGAATCAAGTACAAATTTGAAAAATCATTTGTTCAAGTTGTATTGTGTACAAACCTGCTGATTTGCGAGTGATTCTCGGCTTTTGGTATCATTAACAAATGGATTGCAGCAAAGAAGCTGGGTATATCCGAGTTGAATATTCTTGTCTTTGATGAGCCAGGTCATGTGTTGGCAGATATAACCCCAGATAATGATGTTTAATTATGTTGAATTCTAACGTTTTTCTTTATAGTTTGTTGAATTTTAGTGTTTAAATTTGGATTTTGTCTAGGATTTATGTTTAGTTGAATTGACATATTATCTTAATTTACCTTGTTGATTTCGATATTTGTGGTGTATTTTAGTCACTTTACATATATATTTCTTTATTAAAAAAATTATTTCTAAAATTTTCTAATAAATTGGAAAATTTTAGAAATATATTTTTTTAATAACATTGATTTACCAAAAAGACTGGTTTCGAGTTAATAACATATCTTTTTACTTTATATAAAGATAGGTTGGATGTTTCTATAAAGACTGATTTTTAGGAGAAAACCGGTGCCGATGCTTCTAATAGAGATAGGTTTTCAAACCGGTTTCTATATGTTATGATCATGGAGATACCCCCCTTCAGAGAGTGGTTCCAAAACCACTCTTCATGGGTCATTTTGACCGGTTTCTGTGAGATTTTTTGTAGTAGTGAGATAATAAACCTAATATCTTCAAAACAAACAAATTTAGTTGAAAACTTGAAATATATTGTTGGTTGTACTATAGTTTCAACTTCTACATGCACGGACATTAAAACTAAACTAGTTTATTATTCCCCTTGTTTGTGTTAAGCTGTTTTGTTGTAATTCATGTCGTGAGTGGTTGTCAATTTTCTTGGGGCTCGCTTTCGCCAATCGTCTTGATTATGAAAGTTAGATGTCGTTGTTTGTATTCTTTTAGTTTTGGTTATATTTTGTTGCCTTTCTAAAAAAAAAAAAAAAAAAAAAAAAAAAAAAAAAACCTAGTTTATATAACAAGAAACCAATAAGTGTCGAAAGATTTTGAACAAATAAGAGAGCTCCTTTTTAAAAAAGAACTTTCTGATAAACCAATAAAAGTCAATAATGAAAGTGATTTAGTTAAAAGTAAATAAATTTTATTCAATTGTAGAGCATAAGGTTATAAAAATTTACGACGAGTTTTGTAAAAAAGAGACTTGTAAAAGAGGGGGGAGGGGTCTTAGTTCATAAGACTTAACAGGTTGATTTTTTATTTATTTTTATTATTATTATTTTTTTATGTTATATTCTGTTTAGCTAATAAAATTTACGTTTAAACCAAAAATATTTAAATTTAGTTTTATGGACTTAAGTGCAAAAGTTACAATTTTCATAAATTCTAATAACTTTGTAAATATAACTAATATATATATTTTTTTTAAAAGGAACATTATTATTAATCTCGTTCTTAATTTATAAGACTTTATGGAATGAAAAAAAAATAATAATAATAATAAAAAATAAAAAACCTTTATACTTTGTTTGGCTAATAAAATTTATGTTTAAATCTCAAAAATATAATCTTAAATTTAATTTTACAGACTTAAGTGCAAAAATTAGAGTTTCCATAACTTTTAATAACTTTTTAAATTTAACTGTTATTTGTTTTTAAAAAGCAACGTTTATTATAATCTCGTTATTTATAAATATTATTATCATTATTATTTTTAACTTATATGTATGTGTACGGGATTATAAGTTAAAGCACAATAACTTTATAAATGTAACTTATATGCATATGCATCATAGTTTAAGTAAGGATATTCGTAATCTATCTTTTTTAACAATTGGCGTTTACTAACTCGACGTACATGGGTTGGTAAGTTGAATACCGCTAATCTTAAATTATATTAATTGTAATACCAATAATAAATATATGCACAAGATAAAAAATTATAAAATGAAGAACGAGTTACTGTGATAAGAAATGAACACGAGATTGAACGTGTACCAACCACTCATGTAATTACACTCTATAAGTTAAAGAAGAATATCACTTTTTTTACTATCCGCGTATAGTAACTAGTGCGTACGTGGGTTAAATAGTTAAATACGAGTAAAATTGTTATTAGTCACTTATATATTAACTAAAGTTTAAACTAATTAAATATGATTCAAATTTAAAACTAAATGCGCATGTTTTTTTACATCTTCAAATATATATTTCATAAATAATTATGAGGGCTTTAGTTATAATTGAATTAATAGATAATAAAACTTATAAGTGCATGTCGAACAAATATAGTTAAAATACAATTAGTAGTTCTACTACTAGCTTGAATCTCGTGTATGCACATGTTAAAATTAGTAGAAGTTGATAAATCAAAGTAACACATGTTTTATAACTTGCTTGAGTGAAATAAATTCATAAAAAGAAATCAACAACTAAGACAAAAGTGAAACTATGTAATTTTCAAAATCAAATGATCGGAAACAACATTTAAACATGCAAGTCTACAAATCTATGCAAATGTGCAATTGTGGAAAAATCAATTTTTTAACGAAACTTAACGCTAAGAAATATAACTTCATCGAGTTTTCGTCCGTGGGACACATTCTAGTTCCGGCACCAAATAAAATTTTCTTGCAAAAGATTATTTATCACCATCGTCACACACGAACACCATACAAGTGTAAAACAATGATAATATGGTTTTTGTCAATTGATTGCTTCATATATCAGATGTGATTATAAAAGGGCATTGTTCAATGATTCATTTTATGTCATGCCTAAATTCTTTCTCACTCGCTTTGGTAATCATCGAAACCAAAACAACGATTGTTGTGTTGGTGTCGTGAGCCCAGTAGCAGGGTTAGATAATCAATTCAGCAAAAACAAATACCACTAGGTGGTTACCGGATATCATTTGGAATCGTGTGATCACTTTCCAAAGTAAACTATTCGACCCTAATCATGGTTACTGCGAATATCTACTTGGGATAAGACCAAATGCGATTATGGAATTAGGCACAATTCTATAACCCTTGCGCTAATAAGTGTTAATGGTTTTACGTATCTTTCATGCATAATCGGATATCCTATTTATAGGACATTACTCTCGTTGTTCAAATGGAATTATGAGGATTAATCGGCCCATTAATCACCTCATAACTATCCCCATTATAGTTGTTAGTGGTTACATGACCAATTAAGCGTGGTCATTAAGCGGTTTATAGCGCCATTTCATGATCTTTAACACTAGCGATCTTTCATACCTCTAGCGATACTTTCGCATGCGACTTCGATTGGAAACACCGCGCTTGGTGGAAACTCTTGCTTCGATTAGGCTCTCGCTTGATGGAACATCGCTATCGATGGAAACCATGGCGATCTTTCCACAAGCGATCTTTCTCAAACAATCTTTCCGCAAGCGATCTTCTCTACCTAGTCTACCAATACAAACCACTATAAAAGTCGGTGTTCATGGACCTTATGGGTTATGCACTCTCATACCTCCTAACCCATTCTGAGGTGAACTAATCCCACATGTGCACTAAATTTTCCAATATTTTGTTCTTTTATAAATAATTTAAATATATTGGTATATAATTGGTCTTGGTACTTTTTTCTTAAATGGCCAAAACAAGACAAAATGGACGGATTGGACCTTTGTTTACGTTCTTCTACTCGCATAAGGTATTTCTCATGACTTTTGAGGAAATAAACAGACTTTCCATTAACTAGTTAACAAATAGTTCGGTGAACATATGGTTCATTTAAATCCTAAGACCCCGTATCAAGTGGTATTGATTTCTCGACCAAAACATTTCTTGGAATGACTATTGGAAGGAAGTCTAGTTCGGACTTGTAAATTTGCAAAAATTTAACCAAAGCGTATGAAATGATAGAAGAGACTCCATTATCATGAAGATATATATTATGATATTATTTCAAGAGCTACAAAAAGGTTAGTTGCACTAGCATATTGGGCCGAAAGCACAACATAGACAAATGCTGCCACGACACCCTGAATGATCAATTCTTGCATTCAGGGGAAGCAATACTGTTCGTAAAATTTATAATTAACACACAAAAAAGGAGAAAACATACAACATTCTTCATCTTTCTTTGTGAATTGGTATTTTAGATTACCACGCCAAGTTTGAAGTTATAAAAGGGCTGGTAATCTAGTATCGAGCATCATATCTTTATAGGCCATAAACTTTATAGGCCATCATATCATTATCATGAATAAAAGCTTTATTCACAACACTACTCTCTTTAGTGATAGTGATAATTGTACTGGAAAGGGGTTTTTGAACTCCAAATGCTACCTAGATTCTACCAACGACAATTGTTAGTGTACACTAAATGTTGCATTCCATTTTGTGTGTATAACGGATCAGGGACGAAGCTTGAAACATTTTATTGGAGGGGCCAAACATTAACTTATTAATTTTGGAGGGGCCAAATTGTTAATTAGCATTTTTTACACTAGCACGACAAAAAGTTTTGGGGGGGGTAGGCCCACCTCCTGCCTATATAAGATTCGTCCTTGTAACGGATACTTAGCTTCTGGCATTTTATACGAGTAATTAAATACGTAAACATCAGCTTGGAAATGACATATACAATTTTATTAAATGCTATTTTTTTTCACAATTATTAAGCTTAATATCAACCTTATGGGTTGTTAACAAAACCCAAAATTAAATTAGTTATTTGTATGATAAATCAGTTTGTTGAAATATGTAATTTAGTTAAGAGCAATAAAGATTGAGAAGGACAAAAGTATTCTTATTATGGAAAGACGCTTTTCATCATGAAAGTATGCGATATTTCCCACTACTAGGGAAAGTATGGATACGAAATCGCTTAATTTGGTGAAACTTGAAAGCAAAAGAGATAAAATTTCCCCCGTGAGGCTAAACTTTTAGCACAAGAGTGTCCCATCCAGTAAATGTGAATAAAGATAATTGAAGATGAGTGACTTTAACAATAAGAATATCACGAGGACATGAATTATTGTGCATAATCGGAGTACCACTAAAAAAAAGTCATTTTCCCAGACTAATTTGTAAACACTTTTAAAAAGTGTTTAAAATGTTCTGAGTTTATTAACATTTATAAATAATTAAATATCTGAGATATCCATACTGGCCAATGGTTTAGTGATAGATAATTAACGATATGTGATATTGTGACAAGTGTTTTGTTTAACATTTAAAATAGAACATGAAAAGATGAAAATATAATTGCAATAATAAAGTAATACTCATAACCAAAAGTTAATGATTTAAAATTACAGTAATAAACAAAAAAATAATAGTAATACTTATCAGCGTACTTGTCGGTAATATGATTGATAGCAATGTTCTTAAACCCGAGTTGACCAGGCCGGTTGAACCGGGAACCGGCTCGGACACCGGGCCGAATAAGACCAAATTTTTGCTTGTTTGAGAATCGGATTAAATCACTGGTTTTTTGTTGACCCGGGTTGACGCGGTTTGATAAATCCGGCCGGGTCATGACTTTTTATTAAAAAATTTAACAATATGATTTTTTGATTTTTTATTAAAAATTTTAACAATATGATATTTTCTTCCATTAACTTTTCTAAGTTTAATTAAAAAGTTGAAGTGGTTATGGATAATGTCGTTAAAATTTTGTAAAATAGTAAATTATAGTTACACTATCTTAAAATTATCAATTAATATAGTTTTACTATATACCATTATATCACTTGTTGAATTTTTTGCTATATTATTATTATAGATATAGAATTAAAAAGCAAAACTTATCAGTATAGTCTTAATCTTTTTCATTAGTTTCATCGAATGTATATGTTAATACAAATAAACCGTAAAAATGTTTATTCATAATTAGCGATCTCTTTGTATTTTATTGATAACAAATATAAAGTTATCATAAGTAAAATTATAAGAATACATGTTATTTTTGTAAAGTATATAAATTTGGTCATTTACATAAAATGTTGTAATAATTCATTTGTTGTAATAGTTTAATAGGATAGGTAATATCAAAGACCCATGAACCATATCCATGGAGCTAATCCATAACCCATACCCATGGAGCTAATCCATAACCCATGACCCGATGTCTGAATCATTGTATCTTGTTGGGTACTCAAGCTCATACCATGATCGGTTTGCAACCCAAAACCGGATGGTTCAACCCAGTTCTTGGGATCCCTTGGATTACCTTTGGACGGATCCCGGAGCAAGGCTACAATAGAGATTTTGCCTATAAATAGTTAGCCATTTCTTCATTATTACTCACCCTCTTTTACAAAATCTCTCATATATTATCTCTCTCTAATCTCATATCTTTTGCTCTACTAGTAGTTCTTCTTTCTTTGGTTGTGATTCTTATATGGGTCCTTCCAAAGCGAGATCACGAGATACTAAGTCATCCAAGCAAGGGGTCCTTGTTTGATTTGTTCCTCCATAAGATTTCGTATCAAGACCTTGTATTTCATATTTCACATAGTTGTTGTGTAATAGTTGTGTTGGTTTGGTCCGCGTGTTAAGGACTCGGTATTTAGCTTTGTCTGGGATAAAGTGTAGCGATGTTGTGAGGCTTCTCCGCCGTGTTGAAGGCGTGTTGACATAGTGCTTGAACTCTCGAGTGGGGAACTCGGGAGTGGAGTAGAGGCGAGGAAGGTGTCATTGTGGCGAACCACTATAAATCACTTGTGTCACTACTTTCTATCCTTTACTTTACTTATTGCTTTATACTTTCAATCCATCCATACGAATTCACATAAGATTGAATCTAAAGTTTTTGAAACTAAACTTAAAATCGGCAAAACTATTCAACCACCCCTTCTAGTTTTCCACGGTATAAATAAATGCGGAGAAATTATGGGATCATGCAATACAAATTATTAAAGGGCTAATTCTTTGAAAATGCATTATACTTGTCAAAAAAACATCTTCAATGTAGTGAACTAAAAAAAAATACTCTTTTGAGACACTTTTGTCTTTTTGTATGTAGTATGACCATTTTACCCTTTTAAATTACATAAATGGTCCCTGAGGGTTTGCGAAAATTGCATCCACCATCCCTAGACTAAATGACATAAATGGTCCCTGTCGTTTGAAGAAAATTGTGGCCACCGTCCCTATTTTTTTCCAATTTTTTTTCGAAATAATATTTTTTAGAAAATATTTTTTTCGAAACTAAATTTTTTAGAAAATAATCTTTTCGAAAATTAAATTTTCCTTTGAAAATAAAATTTTTTATGAAAATAATTTTTATTATAGAAAATAATATTTGTTTCGAAAATAATTTTATTTTAGAAAATATATTATTTTCAAAAATATTTTTTTTTTCGATAATTTTTTTTTTGGAAATTCTTTTTTTTTTCCTGAATTGTTTTTCGAAATTCTTTTTAATAATTTTTTTTTCGAAATTTTCGTAATATTTTCTAATAAATTTGAATTTTTCTAATAAATTAAGGACAGTGGAGATAGAATCTTTCTTAATAAAGAATCGCAATAACGTATTTTGCTACTTGGAATTGTTGTTCGATTAAATGTACCAAGAAGTATTTTCTAATAAATTTGATTTTTTTCTAATAAATTAGGGATAGTGGAGATTACATCTTTCTTAATCCCAATAACGTATTTTGCTACTTGGAACTGTTGTTCGCTTATTTGAAATGTACCAAGAAGTAAATGACCTTGCAATATATTTGTACCTCATGCAATAGAGGTTGTACCTGCATGCTTTACAGATGTTTTACACAATTTCGTTCATTCCGCATACACATTTCTAAGTTACACAATTTGTACCTCATGCAATAGAGATAATTTTTTCAAGTTACCGAAGATAATTTTGCAAGTTACCAAAAATAATTTTTCACATTTCCACATTTTCACATTTTGATTTTTTGACCATTTTTCTATTTTATGTAGTTAAGATGTAAAACTTGGTTAGAGTGCGAACAAAATTTTGAAAAAAAAGAAGTTTTTACACTTATATTTGTTTCAAAAAGAAGTCCACACTTAAAAGTGCGGAGAAATATAGAATGTCACACTTACAAGTGTGCACTATATTTGTAACACCAATTCCTCCATACTTCCTCTTGTGTGTAGAATTTGGTGTTACAAATATAGTGCATATACTTGTAAAGTGGACAAATTCTAGATTTCTCCACGAGTAAAAGTGTGGATCTTTATTTGAACTCTTATAGGTGTGGAAACTCAAAATATAACTCATTTTTACACATTAATAAATGTTAATAAACTCAAAATATTCTACGCACTTTTTAAAATTGTGTAAAAAATATGTGGTAAAATGACATTTTTTTTGTAGTGTACGCCTTCACAAAACGTCATGTAAAAAAGAAACCAAAAAGTCTAACGAAACGCGATATCGTTGTGAGGTGTATCGTATCGATGCTTATATCATAATCTATCTTTGGCAAAAATCATTGTTGTTGAACTCGAGATGCAGATTGAGATTATAAAAAAAATGATTATTTTTGTAAGCTACATTAAATAGCATTTGATTTTCAGATATTGTGGAAGATTATTTTTCTTATAATATTTTATAAAAAACTTTATGTCAAACGAAATTTATATTTTAAGTAGCTTATTTTTGTAACAAACTAAACATATTATGCACCAAACATAATAAAGGTTGTTGTTTCCAATATAAAAAGAATATATAATTATCTAAAATTTCAACTAACTTTTTCAAGTATATTTCGTTTGTTATATTTTTATGACGCTTTCACCTTTCGTTTATCACCTTCTTACTAACAGGGGAAGAATAAAATTGACACGGATTACACACAATAGACGTAATTTCAAAGTATAATTATATAAAGGCACAAAAAATGGCTACAAATTACTTAAAAAAATGACAAGTTAGCTACATTTTTAAATAATTGCCTTTAAAATCGCAAACTCAAATTTCGCTTTAGCTTTAGGGTCAATCAAGATATCTTCCGGTTCATGTCAACTCATATATTCCGTTTCATGTCAACTTTAAATCTTTAATCAAGATATCTTCCATTTCATGTCAACTTTAGCATGTGAAAAGTATACATCTGATGGATTAGTGGGTGACGATGGAAATGATTGGTGTGATAGGACTGTGAATCTGTCATGATCCAAATGGTGGAATGCAACTCATTACTCTTTTTCAAAGTTTTTATTACATATTTGGCAATATTTCAAAAGATGATCTCACTTTGTTGTTTGATCATATTTGATGATAATGTTATCATAAAAAAGCTACTTAAAAAGAATTAAAGAGATGGTTCAAACTGGTTTTCACAAGGCATTCACAAAACACTGAAAAAGAGATTCAATCTTAGAAACAATATGGGGTATAATAGTGTCTATTCACTTATTTTTATATGTACAAATCAAATTGATATATGTACATATCAATTCCTTTTGCATAATTATTAACATACGCACAAACATCGTGACCTTCAAAACATCGATTTTAAAATTAAGTGATTTTTTGTATTCTTAAAAAGTATCGATTATAGAAAGTTTTAATTATCAAAATAAGAGAATTATAATTGATAAAATTGTGATTCAACAAAGTATAACCATAGGCCTTGCAATTTTGTTCTGAGGTAGCTATACTGCTTATAAAATTTGTAAATACCAAGTAAACAACGAGTGTGCATATAATGGTTTTCATCTTTATGAATTGAGATACTACGGTATGTGAACCGTCGTAAACGGTCGGTTATAATTTCCAAGTCGATAGGATAAATACTTAAGACAAGGTAAGAATCTAATATGCAAGTCGTATCCATGGCGAAGAATGAATTTGAGATTCACGTTGAAAGTTTATAGTTTGATGCTTAGTTGTCACGTATTTTAATTGCTTTTTATTTTAAGTCCAATATTTAAACTAAAGCGAGCTATGGTTATCTAAGAAAAGAAAACTAATAATAATTCTAAGAAAAAGTTAATCTAGAAATTATACTATGAGAACAAGCGAATGGTAAGGATCTAAAAACTTATATCAAGGCAATATGTTTATCTAGAAACGACGGTTAAGTGTTATGATTATTATTGAAGTTGTATGGTAATCTAATACTCGAACAAGAGTTAATTTATTCATACATATGTGTATTACAATCTTAACCCTTATTCTCGCTCGTTAAACATTTTAATTGATCAAGGTTAATATGTTAACTATTAGAAAGTTTGGTCATTTTCAACGAAATGAGACAGTATATGGATGCGCAACTCAAAATCGTCGGTCAAATTAGATAAAACATTCTACATACACTGTAAGTTGGATTTCACCCGTTAAGAATAATACTAGACTAAATTAGACATTTTATAGTCACATGATCGTTAAATAGATTCAAAACACATTTAACTTACCATATCTTGAGATAGAGATATCTACTCAAGAATAAGTATCGAAAACCGATCAGACTGACCTTTCGCGATTTTAGTCTAAATATGCTTTTATCAACAAAACAATCCGCTTCCAAAAACGACTAACTTAATCTCTAGTCAATAAACTAACTTAAATTAATGAATAAAATCACCATCCACAACTTCCCACTTTAATCATAACATCCTAACCACCGATTTCTATACAAACAAATATATAATGTACTTGATCATGGCAAAAACTACACTAATGGCATCAATAACTAACAATAATTTAAACATGGCAATCAACAAATAAAAATATATGACCGAAAATATTTAAATAAATAAAAAAACCCGGATAAAGCTCATAATTAGGTGTAAATGATATCCTCCAATTTCAACTCTTTTAAAACTAATTTTAACAAGTAAAGTTTAAAATTTTAAACGAAAAACTATTTTTAACACTTAAAAGATTAAAACATTTTAACTGAAATTGATTTAAAAATTATAAATACTACTAAATGTATTTTTAAAACTAATACTAAAACTAAAGATAAGAACTTTATAAGGATTAGATAAGAACTTTATAAGGATTAGATTTGAATCTAAATACATTTAAACCACCAAATGTTTACTGATATGAATAAAAAAAGATTATGTTATTAAGGTTTTAGATCTAGTAAGTATTTGGTCTAATAAGCTATTAATAAGCAGCTAACAACTAATAACCACTTTTAAAGCTAAACATTTTTAAAGATAAAAAGATACGATTTTTGTTAAATAAAACTATTTTGTACTATCTTAAAACTATTTTAAGGAAAAACAAGCACTCTAAAAGCTAGAAATAAGCTAAAAAAACACTTAATTTATAAAAAAGAAAACTAAAACTTATGTAACCATTTTATAAATTAGAACTTGTTTCTATATGATCTTTTATAAAGAATTTAAAGATTAATGCTCAGTTCTCAAGTTTGTTTAGTAAGAAAAAGTAAAAAAATAGGAAGTAAACCAACCCAATTTTGAGAGAAACATTTTACTTCAAAATCAACAAAATTAACATTCTTTTTCAGTCATTTTCATTTTCTTTTTCACATTAAGTGATACTTGAAAACACATCATTTTTTGTTTTACTTCATTTTCTTTACTTTCCTTCCTTAAATGATACTCGAAAACACAATGTAAAAGTAAACAAAAGATTTGAACCAAATAAGCTTAAATTAAACAAGACATAAGCAATTAATAAGCACTAATAATAAGACAATATGTTGACTAGTTTGTGGGAAAGTTATAAACCTTAAATCGCCGTTGATTCGCATCCAAATGTGTCATTAGTCTAACCTCTGCTGAAAAACTTTAAATTGCTCTTTTTGTAGGTGAATTTGAGTAGGCTGAAATTCCACTACAATGAGTTGCTCGTTGAAATTTGGTATGATGCACTTGAAATGGCACGAATAGTGAGACTCTTATCTACTTTTATACTTTTGGTGTAAGTGCCGAATTCTGGATGCACCTTCACTGTATTTGCTTTTCAAAAATCAACTTGAAGGCTCACTCATACTTCTTCAAGTGATACCATGTCATTGTGTATATTAAAGTTGGCGTGCATATATTGCACGTCAACAAGTTTAAGGTACGGATGACTTTTATCTAAAATGTAGCTTCTTATGTACAATAAGATAATATACCAAAATAAAAGAAGCAAAATTATCAGAAAAAATACACTCGTGGTCTTGACTACAATGATTCGGTGTTCATTGGTTCTTGAATCATTTTCACCTCTTTGTATTAAATAAAATGGTGAAAAGTATTGTACAAGGTGAGTGCCTAAAGTGAAACACTCACGAAACTTAATTACTTTTTTTTGAACGGCAATTTTATTGGAGAAACACTAGCAAGAAACTAGCAAATTACATATGAATATTACAAGGATTTTTAAGCCAATCGTTCATATTAAGCGAGGCTTTACATCTATAGCGAACCCGAAATAAGACTTAGACACTGTTGGTTGTTATTCGTCCCAAAGCGGTGATGATAATCAATTCGGTAGAAATGTGCAACTCTTGATGAGAAACAAACAACTGTTAGTAATGTGAGATACCACTTGGTGGTTACGGATATCACTTGGAATCGTGTGATCACTTTCCAAAGTAAACTATTCGACCCTAATGCACGGGTATCACGAATATCTACTTGGGATAAGACCAAATGCGATTAGAGAATTAGGCACAATTCTTTAACCCTTGCGCTTATAAGTGTTATGTGTTTTACGTGTGTTTTTCATGCATGTTCGGATCTCCTATTTATAGGAGGTTACTCTTGACCGTTCAATGGAATTATGAGTATTAATCGGCCCATTAATAGCCTCATAATCATCCCCATTATAGCCGTTAGTGGTTACATGACCAATTAAGCGTGGTCATAATGATGCGATTTATGCTGTCATTTATCATTCATAGTGCTTTCGGTGGTTACCTTTGCTTGATTGGAAGCGCTTTGCTTGATGTAAACACAACTTCGGTGAGATACCACGGTGGAAACACGATCTGTTGAAATCTTGCTTGGTGGAAACACGATAATCGGTGTTAACCACAACGATACTTTTACCAAGCACTACCAATACATACCACTATTAGAGTCGGGGTGTTCATGGACCTTATGGGTGTACACTCCGTACCTCTAACCCATTACAAGGTGTGAACCATCCCACAAGTGCACTAAATTTTCCAACAATCCTCCCAATTTAGTTCACTCCCTTTGCATGTAAAATAAACATCAAGCAAAACATGTGCATAAGCGAAAATGTCACGAGTTGAATTTCCATCTTAGTAATTACGTTCAAATATTCGAGAATCGGGGTGTTCTAAAATTGAACCCTTCAACCCATTTGAATACACGAAGATAACTACACACAAGTTTTCAAACACTTAAAAGCTCGACACTATACAAGCCATGTGTCCATATCCAAATTCATAAATGTTGTAAAAGCTAAAAGTCCAAAAGCTTCACAGCGGCAAAACTTCAACATTTACATAGGTGGTTCCTCTTTAGTCATGCTCTGCCAAGCACTTTTCAAAGAAAATATAACCATTAAGTAAAGACTTCATCCTCCTTTCAATGAGTTACGAGCACAACCTTGGGATGTAAATAAAACATGTGCTCCAGTCCTTTGAATGTTCGACTTTCCACATTGAACTCGGCTCCTAAGTTTCCTCGGGAGGAGTTGGGTGTCCTAGCATTCGGTGACTAAGTTGGACTTAAACCCATCCCTTTAGCGAGACTTTATAACCAAGTCTCTAGCGGACCCTTCGTCAAGTGATCGACTAAGTTACATTGAGATCTCACAAACTCTATAGATACCACCCCATTCATGATAAGCTCACGAATCATGCTATGCACGACACCTAAGTGTCTAGACTTACCATTGTACATCGGCTATAAGCCTTAGCCAATGTAGCGCACTATCACACCGGATAGAAATAGGTGCTATAGGTTTAGCCACAATGGAATCTCAAGAAGCAAGTTTTCAACCATTCGACTTCTTTACCGGTATTGCTAGAGCCACAAATTGATTCCATTGTTGAGCGGTGATGCAAGTTTGCTTCTTGGATGCCCAAGAAATTGCACCTCCACCAAGTAGGAATACCCGACCACCGGTAGGCGAATTGTCTTGATGTTCTTGATCAACTTGCATCGGTGTAACCTTCAACAACGATGGGTAACGATATATGAGAGACTATAATCCATAGTTCTCTTCAAATACTTGATACCCTTTGAGCGCTTGCGATGATGAGCACTAGGATTACTAGTATACCGCTCAATTTTCCCCGCAAAACCAATATCGGGTCTTGTACAAGTCATGGCATACATCGAGTGACCAATTACCTAGAATACTCAAGTTGAGATACTGACCTTGCCATGATTAGGCATCGACTTCTCACAGTATCCATAGGTGTACTCACTGAGTACAATCAAAGTAATTGAATTTCCTCGGTACCTTCTCAATATAATGAGGCGAGAGATAGAAATTCTATTACTTTCATGTTTAATCCTTATACCAAGGATAACATCGCCTCCCCATGTCTTTCATGGAGAACCTTGATGACAAAATTCCTTTGTCGGTCAACTGATTTTGGTCGGTGCCAAAGATCAACATGTCATCAACATATAGACAAATGATGACTCCTTTACAGATTCATCAAATTTGCTATATACACATTTGTCGACTTGGTTAAGAACATAACCACTAGACAAAACCACTTCATCAAACTTTTGATGCCATTGCTTAGGTGCTGCTTAAGTCCATAAAGAGACTTAATCGGTTTACACCTTGTTTTCATTGCCGAGCATGATGAAGCCACGAGGTTGGTTCATATAAACTTCCTCTTCCAATTCACCATTCAAGAAAATGTTTTCACATCCATCGATGAATAACCGGTTGTGAATAGATGCCATAGCAATCGGCGATCTTATGGTAACGTCACGAGCCACGGGGCATAAGTATCAAAATAGTCTATTCGACTTTTGTTTAAAGCCACGAATGACTAGTCTAGCCTTGAACTTTTCAATAGTTCCATCTACCTTCATTTTCCTTTTGAAAATCCATTTGCAACCCAAAGGTTTGCAACCGGAGGTAGATCAACCAACACCAGTGTTGTTGCCCATGATGGAATCCATCTCATCATTGATTGCTTCTTTCGAAAGCAATGTCACGGGACTTCATTGCTTCTTCAAATGTTTTGGGATCATCCTCAACAATGAAGCAATAGGAGTATTGGTGCGAGACCTCATCCTAGTACCTTCAACTAAGTATAGTTGAAACTCGAGTCCAAATGACTTTGGAGTCGACCCTTTTGCTTTTCACGAGCACGAGTTCGAGTTGTTGAACCACAACCTCATCGGGGACCACCGATGGTTCATCATCGAGGACCTCGATACACCGGTGTCATGAGTTCCATTAGGAATCCTCGACTTGGTCTAGGGGCGATGAGAATCTATTCTCATCAAAGTCGCATCCCTTGATTCAATTATTGAGTTAATTGAAACATGTTCATTAGGTTCAATAACATAGAACCTAAAAGCCTTGGAATGCTCGGCATATCCAACAAAGATGCGATCAATGCCTCTTTCACCCAAAGTCTTTTGCTTTGGATCGGAGTCTTACAATGACCCTACAACCCCAAACCTTGAGATAATTCGGGTTGGGTTTCCTTTTAGTCCGAGTTCATAAGGGTAACCTTGTTCCTTTTGTTTGGAACCCTATTTAATAAATAGCAAGTGTTAACATAGCTTCACCCCAGAACCCTTGACTCGATCTGAATAGGACAACATGGAATTAACCATCTCCTTGACACCTGTTTTTCCTTTCGAAATACCATTTCTTTGAGGAGTATAAAGGCGATCGTTTCATGGATTATTCCAACAGATGAAATCTTGAGTATCCATGTACTCACCTCCCTATCGATCCTTAATCTTTTGATCAAAGACCCAAGTTGTAATTCAACTTGGTTTTAAACACTTTGAATTTATCTAATGCTTCATCCTTGGTATGTAATAGATAGACATAACAAAATCTAGAAGCATCATCAATAAATGTCACAAAGTACTTCTTATTCCCCAAAGAAGGAGTGGCATGCAAATCACACAGTCCTTGTGAATAAGCTCAAGATCTTAGTCTCACGACTAACACCACGAAAGGGTTTCTTGGTTATCTTGGTCAACATGCAAGTTTTACACTTTTCGGTGTCCATGTCAGCGAGGATTAAACCATCCCTAGACATATCTTGCATTCTTTTATAGTGAACATGACCAAGTCTAGCATGCCAAAGGTTAGAATCACTCGATCATATGTGGTCACAAAAGTGAAATAAACATCGGTGGTAATATTAAGCTGAACATTTGATTACATAAATAACCAAAACCAATAAAAACACCACATTTAGAAAGAACAAATTTATCGATTCAATAACTTGTTTATATCCATGATTATTCAAAACACTACTTGAAACCAAGTTCTTCACGATATCGGGAACATGAATAACATTAAACAAAGTTACAATCTTTCGAACTAAACCTAAGATCTACACAACCACGACCATGCACCAAGGTGTTGACTCATTTCCCATGTGAAGAATAGAACCATCATTCGGTGACTCATAAGTCTTGAACCGACTTCTATCTTTACACATGAACTGTTGCACGAGTCAACCCACCACGCAACATCATCATCACGCACATAAAAGATTCGAGATACATATGTAACATAATAAATCGAAAAGACTTATTAAACATATTCGACCTTTCGGTGAGTTGGTGAACCACCACTCCACGAACCATTAGTGCACGATCCATTGGCTTTACCACCAACTTTAACACCCTTGCGGTCCCTTTTAATGTGACCGGTCTTGCCACATTTCCAACAAGTAGGTGTTGCCTTCTTGTTAGGATCGCCTTGTGTTATCATGAAATTTGCGTTTGCCTTTGTTGTCATTGTACACGGTGGAGTTGTTATGCTCCACCATATTGACAACAGATGGTCCACCGACATTGCTACTCTTTGGCTTGTCATTATCACGCACCTTGAGAGATTCCTCAATGTGCGGATGTACCAACTCAACAAAGTTAACTCCTCCTTCATATGTTTCAAGGTATGCTTGAAATCTTTCCATGAAGGAGGAGTTTATCAATGACACAAGAGACTTTGATAGCCTCATCCATGTTCATTTGGTGTTGTGTAAACCTTCCAAGTATTCCAAGAAGTTCATTGTATTGTTCCATAAGCGGTCTTGAATCGGTCATTTTGTAATTTGTGAAATTACTAACAAGGAACTTCTTACTTGATGCATCCTCGACCATATATTTGGCATCCAAGGAATCCCAGTTCTTTGGAAGATTCAAAGTTCGATAAATATCAAACAAAGAATCGGACATACCATTCGAGAATAAGACCTCTGCATATGTAGTCATCATTCTCCCACTTGCTCCTCCTCGATCGCTCCACGGTAGCATCATCACCATCATCGAGAATTGGAGTAGTCGGCACATAGACCACACTCATGCTTGGCGGCCAAAGTGCATCTTCTTACGCCACCTCCTAAAGTCCACCCCTTCAAACTTGTCCAACTTAGCAAAGTTTGAAGCCATGTGTTCATTGCGGCGGTTGCCATTGATTATCACAAAATAGTTTACTTTGATTGTTGGTTGTTATTCGTCCCAAGCGGGGTGATGATAATCAATTCGGTGAAATGTGCAACTCTTGATGAAACAAACAAAGGTGTTAGTAATGAGATACCACTTGGTGGTTACGGATATCACTTGGAATCGTGTGATCACTTTCCAAAGTAAACTATTCGACCCTAATGCACGGGTATCACGAATATCTACTTGGGATAAGACCAAATGCGGTTAGAGAATTAGGCACAATTCTTTAACCCTTGCGCTTATAAGTGTTATGTGTTTTCGTGTGTTTTTCATGCATGTTCGGATCTCCTATTTATAGGAGGTTACTCTTGACCGTTCAATGGAATTATGAGTATTAATCGGCCCATTAATAGCCTCATAATCATCCCCATTATAATAGTTAGTGGTTACATGACCAATTAAGCGTGGTCATAATGATGCGATTATGCATTTGTCATTTATCATTCATAGTGCTTTCGGTGGTTACCTTTGCTTGATTGGAAGCGCCACTGCTTGATGTAAACACAACTTGGTGAGATACCACCGGTGGAAACGATCTATTTGAAATCTTGCCGGTGGAAACGATAATCGATGTTAACCACAACGATACTTTTACCAAGCACTACCAATACATACCACTATTAGAGTCGGTGTTCATGGACCTTATGGGTGTACACTCCGTACCTCTAACCCATTACAAGGTGTGAACCATCCCACAAGTGCACTAAATTTTCCAACATGGCTTTCTACAAAGCGAGGAAACTAAATTATGATGACTGACCTTAGACGCAACCGTTATATCTTTGCACAACTACATGGCATACAAACGCGGAAAACGCGTTTTAAGGTGCACACCATCAAACCACCTGTCTTCCCAAAACCGAGCCTTCTCACCATTCCCCATCTTAAAACAAATAAGATTACGGAGATCAATACCTTTGCAAATAAGATTAAGGAGTTAACCTCCTTAACAATATTCATCCAGCAAGACTTGGGACCAGAATTCACATTACCATCCACGCTTCCAGTTTCCCCATATAGAGCTTTGATGACCCTAGACCATAAAGATGATTCTTGCGTATAAAACCTCCAAAACCATTTGAACATCAAGCCCCTATTTAAAGCATAAAGACTAGCGATTCCGAGCCCACCTTTCTCTTTGGAAGCTAAGGCATTCTTCCAGTTAACCCATGAGGCTTTGTTACAATTTGGAGCACAACCATTAAAGAAGTGACTTCTTATTGATTCAAGTTTTCGAAGAACACCTAAGGGAGCTTTATATATAGACATATGGAAAATAGGCGTCGATCCCAATACCGATTTAAGTAAGGTAAGTCTTCCCCCAATCGACAACATTTTCATCTTCCATTTAGACAATCGCTAACACGATCCACCACATCATCGAGCTGAATCGTGACATAGAACCCCCACGGTCGAACCAAGGTATGTAAAGGAGGTTTGAAAGTAAGACACCCAAGCTTTAAGCGGCCCTTTGATCTTATCATTGTCCACATGAAGACCCATTAATTTACTTTTGCTCATGTTGATTCTCAAGCCAGAAGCCCGAAAAAAACACTCAAGAACATGTACAAGGGTATTGATATTTTTCTCACTCCATTGTCCAACAAACACAGCGTCATCAGCGTAGAAAAGATGGGATATAGAAACCGAATTATATAACTTAATACCGTTGAACAAACTTGCTTCCTCCACACGTTGGAATGATAAATGCAAGCTTTCCATGATTAAAATAAAAAGAAACGGAGAGAGAGGATCACCTTGTTTGAGACCCTTGTGAAATTGAAACTCCTCCGTGGGACTCCCATTTAAAATAATCGAACCTCTCGAAGATCTAAGACAACTTTGAATCCACTTACGCCATTTATTTCCAAACCCAAATTTTATTAGAATATCGTCCAAAAAATCCCACCTAACGGAGTCAAACGCTTTCTCAAAGTCGACCTTAAACACTAGAAGCTTATTCTTTTCCTCTTACACCATTGAATCAATTCGTCAAGAATAAGCGGACCGTCTAAAATCGTCTATCCATGATAAAAGCTGATTGAACCTCGTTAACAATCGAACCCAACTTGTCAACAAGCGGTTAGCTAGAATTTTAGCGATAATTTTGTACAAACTTCCTATAAGACTAATAGGCGAAAATCTTTGACCACATTAGCTTTTGGAATTTTAGGAATCAAAGCGATAAAGATGAATTACAACCTTTGGGAATTTCTCCGTGCGAGAAAAAATACATCACAGCTTTATAGACGTCATTTTCAATGAGATACCAAAATTGTCGATAAAACCTAAAAGTAAATCCGTCCGGCCCGGGGGCTTTCTCCGTACCACAATCCCATATTGCCTTCTTGATTTCCTCCTTAGACACTTCGCATTCCAACTCAGTCTGTTGGACCGTAGATAATCTCTTAGGAAAACTCATATGAAGGATAGCCCGTCTATAATCAGGTTTGGAGAATCTATTTGTAAAGTGCATCAAAAACTCTTGCTTCACTAACCTTGGTTCGTCATTCCATAAACTTAATTACTTAGATGACATTTCCTTTAAACAAAAATCATACAATTGAGTAATTTCTTAAAGCATGCTTCTTTACTATTTGATGGACATAACTATGCTTGCTTGGTACTTAGATTTTCAAAAGTCTTTTTCTTACCAAGGTTACAACAATCATGAGTCGATGGTCGGTCGATTCGATCTCTGTGGCTTCATCATCGATTCTGTGACGATTAATCGAATTGGAATTCCGCGAGTTTTTTGTACTTTTGGCAAGATTTGCCATAAAACAACTTTTAATATATATAAACAACGACTAAAAAAGTAATTAAAATAAGTTTCCGGTGAGTTTTGGGTATTTCCGACGAGATTTACAAGTTCCGACAAGTTTGTTGTTGGCAACATTGATTAGGTCTCCCTTACATTTTAATGATGACAAATAAACCTTAAAAACACATAAAATCACATAAAATCACAAACGTTAGCCAAAAACTAAAACGACCTAATAACTGGGTCGGGCGCGCTGCCAGCGCGTGGCCGACGTGCCAGCCTTGGGGTTTTGGGCGTCTTAGTTTTTAGACTTAGAGGGACTCGAATCACGACCTTCCGTTTTTGACAAAACACCAACTCAACTATTTTATTAAACACCTCTATCCAAGGCTTTTCTAAACGTAGAAAAATCATACTTTTCACATAACATCAAGTGAAAGTATACTAAGACCATAATCCGTGTTTATGTATTCTCTAATCAAGCAACGGGTTTACTCCCTTGGTCAAACAAAGTCAAAGATTTCTTTGCGTAAATGCATCCTTTTCCGTCATAGGATATGCTTTACTTGTGATGAAAAACACTTAGCTTGTTTGCATCAAGATAATTATTGATTATGTCAAGCGATGGTTAATCACGGATTATGATATTGTGAATACTTGACGTTCATCGAGTAACTTTACATGTATCATGAATTAATTAGGATGTTAGAACTTAGGTCTCACTCTAAAATAAACGTAATTATTCACTTGCTAGGTCAACGTTGCCACACCAAGGTGCATGTTAGTTTATTTCGCTGATAACAAAATACCTAAAATACATATAATGACCAAAATGAAACCTGATTATGTTCATAGTATTTTAAGACGGCCTAAAAATAAAGGTACTGCTTAAAAAAATCATAGTATACGGTTTTTTTTTTCCTGGAACTGTATAGAAATATTTAACAATGCCTTTTGGCTATTTATAAGTTTTTATGGGCATGTTTGGCAAAGAACTTTATGAAGGATCTATTAACTTTTGTTACAAAATAATCTCCAATAAACTAAGTAAACTTCGTTTGAATCGTTAATTTCTGCTTTTATTTCAAACAAATAATTCCAAAATAAAAGTGATTCATGAAGCTTTTAAATATCTATAATTTATTAAAATTTTAAATTCTTAATATACCCTCCAAACATTTATTTACAATTATAGATTTGTATTTTTATGTCATTTTACATCTTATAGTTACATTTAAAAGCTAATTTACCAAACATTGTTATTAAAAAAGATATAATTAGTAGTTCGTATTAACTTTCTGAGTTCTGTTTACTTTAGTTTTCTTAAAACATCACCGTAGTGTACAAAAAAAGATAGTTATGCACAAATCACCTACATGTAAATAATGTATCATGACAGCAACGTACTTTATAAACTGGCCCGGGATGCATGTCCTCACATTCATTTATTGTTATTTCTTGTAGGGAGTACTAGTTATAATACGTGTGTTGCGAGGATTTTAATAAAAAAATTATTACGAATTAATATTGAATATTGTGTCTTTAATGGTAGTTGCATATAATTATTTAGTTATAAGTTTAGATACTTACGGAGTTTACATAAAAATTTCATTAGGTAACTCAAGATATAATTTTATTTAGTGACAAAGATGTTGATATTGTTATTTAAATTTATTCTTGATATTATGTTGTCACAAATCAAGTTTAATAGCACATAATGAGTGTTGATAAAGTTAGAGTATACTTATTTTATAATAGCGTTGATATTATGTTGATGTTTTATAAAAATGTTTTTTAGATAGCGCTTATACAAATAAATAAGAATCACATGAATCGTTGTTATAAATCTGATCAGCGTATATTTATTTTTATATTAAAGGTAAACCGTGCTTACAATTTGATAGTTATATTCCGTTTTGATAATTTAGCCGTATTTAAAATGTTAACTCGTGTCCACGTAGGTTATTTTAAAAATGAAATAAGCGGTCGCTTATTGAGCGATATATAGTAAAAAAATTGATACTTATAATCTTATGTAAATTTATATGTTGTTATTTTAAAACAACATATACATTGTATATTTTAAGATATAAAGTTTAAAGTGTATAAAGTATAAGGAGGTATTTGTTTATAATCCAAAGTTATTAAAAAACATGGAGGTTTATAATATTACACTTAACTCTATATAATTTTTAAAAATCAACTACTAAAGTTTTATTAATCACCTCCTCTTTTTAAGTTTTGTTTCACAAATTGACACCTATATTTTTATGTGTTTTTTATCAATCAAATTTGTTCACCAAATTTATTAAAGTTTGGTAAAATCAATTTAATTTTGACTTTTATTAACCAATCGCATCAAATGATTTTGCTTACGTGGCGAAATTGAACTCTCCTATTAGCCCAATTTTTTTTTTTCATGAGAAGGGTTTTCCAAAAACACTATGAAATGATGTAATTCTTTTATTATATAAAAGATATACAACTATAACTAAATAGAATGTGCGATCCTTTATCAAACTAATTGAACCAATGATATTCTACTTATCTTATAGAAATAACCTTTAGTGATTTTATTCAATGTAACAAGAATGTTGGCAAATATATGCAACAATAATCAAGTACGGAGCCCATCATAAACAAGACCATAAGCAATCCGGGGTATCACTTAAGTCGCCTAAGTACTCGCTAGACCACACAGGAACAATAGAAGTTGTGATATAGCCTAATTGTGCAAGAGATGCGATCCTTTAGAAAGCAAGAAAAATTAAAAAAGCTAGAAAGCCCTCACAATGTGACAAGTGTCTCCATTTGCTCCATTCTTTTTCTTATTAAATTGAGTTAGAGGTATTTTTGTCATTTTCTTAGTTTTTATATTCACCCCAAATTTCAAACGCAAATAACTTTCAAAAGACAAACTTTTAAGAAAACCGATTTCACTATAATTTTAAAATTCGATTATCTTTAATTTGGTATAAATCTTGATAAATATTTCAATTTTTTTACATACTAAATAGTTCTTCGATTTTTTGGCATTTTCTACCTATTTTTACATTCATAATGTCGAATCGTGAAAAACTTAAAACATGAAAGTTATAGATTTTTGTTCATTATTTACCCAAAATTTAAATCACTCAAATTCGATGTCATATGGGTAAGATATCACACGTTAAAGATCGTGTTTTACTCATATGTGTTGCATCTAGTGTTTGATGAAATGTCTCAACTTAGATTTTTAGTGTTAAAGTTGAGCAAAATGCACTAATTTTGTCTCACAACGTATCATTAATCATTTTATTAATGTAAGATTCAAAAGTGAGATTTTTAATAGTTAATGTTTTAACTATTAAAACGGATGAAACAAACCGATGATCGATGATGATGAACCAAACCAAATTGTTTAAAAAGCATAAAACCAAAGCGATGAACCTAACCAAACCGATGAACCAAACGAAAATTGATGAATCAAACCAAAAGCGAAACTATGATTGATGATTGATGAAGCAAAATAAAGCGATGAACAAAACAAAACAAACACCTAACATGTTAAGTCAAAACATGATTGATGAACAAAAAAATAAAGCGATGAACTATGTTTGATTTGGTTCATCAATTTGGTTTGTTTCATCGATTTAACTTTAATTCATCGATTATCTGTTTGGTTCATCAGTTTTAATAGTTAAAACTTTAACTATTAAAAAACATCACTTTCTGAGTTTTTTTATTAATAAAATGATTAATGATACGTTGTAGAACAAAAATTAGTTCGTTTAGCTCAATTTCAACACTAAAAATCTAAGCTATATATTTTATCAAACAGCATATGCAACAAATACGACTAAACGTCATCTTTAACGTGCGATATCTCACTCATATCATATCGGATTTGAGTGATTCAAATTCTGGGTAAGAGTGAATCAAAATCTAAAACTTTTATGTTTTAAGTATTTTATGATTCGGCAATTTTCAAGGTAAAAATAGGATCGAAAATAAGAAAATATCGAAAATCGTGACCCGATGAATATGTCAAAAAAAGTTTGAAAAATTAAAAGATTTATACCAAATTAAAGAGAATCGAATTTTAAAAATTATGGTGAAATCGGTTTTTCTAAAGTTTATGGTTTAAGAGATATGCGTTTGAAATTTGAGTGGAAAAGAAAAATTGATCAAAAATATATTAACCCTAGGCGAATTGTATGTATAATTTAGAGTGAGGGACACGTGTCACACTATGAATGGCTTTCTACACTTTTTAATTTTACCCACTTTGCAATAGATCCCTTTATATGAGGAATTTTGTATCAACACGTGGCATTCACATGCGAGTTTTACCCAAAATAACCGATTATCACAATTAGTTTAATTTGATACCAACTCCTTTTGTCTTTAAATAGATCCCTTGTAATGTTATGTTATCTAGTTTTTGATGTTAATCACTTTCTTTATTTTCGAATTCTAGCCTATTTCTTGGAGTTCTGAGTTAGCTTAATCAGAATCCCATTTGTTTAGATTTATGGATTGGATCTTATCAAAAGCAAGCGATCACTTGACACTTTGACAGAGTTCCAGTTACATGAGTTAAAAGCAGATACTGTATGTATGGTAATCTCTTCCTATCTATGAGCTTCTGCTTCTATATATACTACAATGTACATGATCCTGAAACTAGTGCTAATGATCGATATTCAACATGTCACACACGATAGTATTCAGCTCTCATTTTGTTAAAGACAGGATTTAAATTAGACGCAAGTCCGGTTCTTAATTCTAAGCTACCATTCTCTGTTACTCTTTATTTCTTCTCAGTTTTAAATATTGAAGTACATATAGAAAGCAAAACAAAGTAACTACCTTAACAAACTGTCTTGGCTGCTTCAATTACTGCTTCAACCGTAATTCCATACTCCTTGTATATTTTTCCAGCCGGTGCACTTGCCCCGAATTTATCAATCCCGATGGCCTTCCCTTTTGCCCCCACAATTTTCTCCCAACCGAATGTCGACCCCGCTTCAATACTAACCCTAGCCGTGACACTGCTAGGCAGCACACTTTCTTTATATTCGTCACTTTGTTCGTCAAAAAGCTCCCATGAAACAAACGAAACCACCCGTACTGCCTTCCCTTCTTTCCTCAACTCGTCACCGGCTTTCACTGCAAGCTCGAGTTCTGACCCAGTTCCAATCAGAATTACATCCGGTTTGTTGTTTGATGAACTGTCTGACAAAATATACCCTCCTCTCTCAACATTTTCAATCGATGTTCCATTTAAATTTGGAAGCTTTTGTCTGGAGAGTGCCAAGACCGAAGGACGTTTTGTGTTGAGGATGGCAACTCTGTAAGCACCGGCGGTTTCATTCCCGTCAGCAGGTCGAAGCATGAGGATGTTTGGCATGGCTCGGAAACTTGCTATATGTTCTACAGGTTGATGTGTGGGCCCATCTTCCCTAGGCCAATTGAATCGTGGGTCATCACATATATTACCGAGATTCGGATAATGCAGCAAGTCTCATGGAGGCTCTCATGTAATCTGTGAATACAAAGAAAGTTGCGCAATAGGGAATCAGTCCTTCGTGTGGTGAGCAATCCCATTGCAGATTGCTCCCATTCCGTGTTCACGTACGCCAAATCGTATGTTACGTTCTGCAGGAGTGTGTTTTTGGAAATCACCAAACATTTTGAGAAGAGTCATATTGGAGGATGCAAGATCTGCACTGCCTCCGAGTAGTCCGGGAAGAACATTTGCAAGGTTGTTTAGGCACTGCTGTGAAAGATTTCGTGTAGCATCGGCCGGCATTTCTGGAGTGTAAGTCTGAAAAAAAACATAATTCAGTGGTGACTCGAACAATACATATAACACCCGGAAAAATTTAGACCACGGAAATTTTACAATTTTCATGGGTATCCCCAGGTCAAATTGGTCAAATAAAAAGAGTTATCTTAAAGGCAATTAGGGTGACACTATTTTTAAAGGGTACTTCCTAAATCATTTATGTGAAGGTGTGAATCATTAATGCAACAATACTGTTTTTGTAATCATAATTAAAAGATTAATATTTAAAAAATATTAAAACGGATGATTAGTGTTTGTGGGTTCGACCCGTCTAAAAAGGACATATTTTAACTCGAAACAGCCTTGATAGAATGTTATACACTACCCAGAGTGAATCATTCTGTGGTTTTCTGAGGCTGGTGGGATACAGAAGTTCAGAATATTGTCAGAAACTAACCGGTAAAGCTTTCTCCCAACCAGCAGGCAGTTCACCACTGATAAGACCTTTCAATTCTGCAGCATCATCCGTATACTTCTTCTCGTACGCTGCAAACATTTTGTTCCATTCAGTCTCAAGAGCACTTCCTTCAGAAATATGACGACTCCAGTGCCTATACACAATTTAAATCCAGTAAAACAATTGTCAACGTATATACCATTTTTTTTACATTTTACATAATATGTTCAATGGCCACGTCTTTTCCGATTTCTCTTAAAAAGAAAGGTTATACTTTCCATTATCAAAATGATAGGATTCGAGAACAGTCAAAACGAGTAAGACCCTACGTTTTAACATCTTCAGGGACATGAAACAGCTCGTGGGCCCATTTAAGATTTTTCCTTGTCGCCTCGACTTCCTTAGCTCCCAGTGCACTACCGTGAGCACTATATGAGTTGGCCTTGTTTGGTGATCCAAAACCAATAGTAGTAGTTACCTGTATACATACAAAAGATTCAGATACCACTGATATTCGATAGTAGAGGTGGTAGAATGGGCAGGTTGGGTTATAGGTTAAGATGAGCATCTGTTAACGTGTCAAGAAAGAGGGGCCAGGTCAGGTTGAACGGAGCTGCAAATACTTTATTTTATTTATGTGAAATTACAAATAATCTAACCCTGCAACAAAATAATTTAGTAGGTTATTAGCATCTTAAACAGACTCGACCCGTTTGGGTGACTTTCGACCTCTTTAACACACTCAACCTGTTTTTAGGTAGTGTTTGAAATGTTGTCCACCTGACTCAAACTAGGCAAAGTGTAATCAAAACCGACCCGTTTAATCATAAATGATTCAAAATGGTCACCTCTACCCAATAGCATATTTAACTTTTAAAAATAATACCCTGATTAAAGTTGGTCTATCTGTAACAGACTTTGCTTCCTCAATCGCCTCACGGATTTCATCATATCCAGAGTTGCCATTCTTCACCCAAATAACATGCCACCCTAATCCTCAAACCGTCTATCAACATTCTCAGTGAAAGCAATATCTGTGTCTCCGTCAATGGAGATATGATTGTCGTCATAGAATGCTATTAGCTTCGAGCCCCAATGTGCAGCAAGGGAACAAGCTTCATTGGAGACCCTTCCATTTGGCACCCGTCACCAAGTATAACATACCTAGTTCAATAGTAGTATAAGAATTAGGACAAGGAAGATAAGTCCAAATAAAGGAAAGAAACGAATAACATAAACACGGGAATAGAATGTTATGGTGGTTTACGTGTAATGATCAACAATTTCATGGCCTGGTTTGTTGTATCGGCTTGCTAGATGCTTCTCCACAAGGGCTAAACCAACAGCATTAGCTATACCTTGACCAAGGGTCCTACATGAATACAGATGAAAATTAATTTCTGAATTAAGTTGCTGGAACTTCTTCTGTGATCTAAAGGTGGCAAAATGGGGCCAGGTGATGTGGAGCAAATAAATCCGCTGTGACAGCTCGCCAAAAGGTAATTATCCAATTTTGAACTTTGTAAATAATCGTGCATCGTATATGAAGGAAAAAACTATATTCTTTACATAAATACTATTTCTTTCAAATAGAACTGCTTAGGATGTTAATTACACGTTCATGCGACTTCCTTGTTCTACCTGTTTCAAGTTAGCTATTTTATATTTTATCCAATTGAGCCATATTAAACTTACTACCCCGGAATCACCCATCTCCATATAAATGGGTTGAATTTCCACCTCGAGTATAACCTATTGGTAGCAAATCCAAATGCCAGACTTATATACTGTTTAGTGAAACTATTAGAAATGCATTTATAAACTAGAAACAAGTTAATGAAAAGACAGGGAATATTTGTTCATAGCTAGAAAATGAAGATAATCTACCAGTTGTGAGTTCAATTCCTGGTGTCACAAAGTTTTCAGGGTGTCCAGGTGTTTTGCTTCCCCACTGCCTGAAGCTTTTTAAGTCTTCATCCTGCATTTTTTTAAGGACAAACTTCGCTATAACTACTCACTTGTCTCAAAAAGTGCAGCATTTAGTTTGCGTATAGTTAAACGAAGAGTTAGTGGCTAAAAATCAAAATACATAAAAAAAATTTTAAGTAATGACAGCAATTGGAGAATGAAAACTTTGTAGACCAAAATCAACTTCCCCAATCTCTGAAGTGAATGTGATTTATGATATCATTATGTAATGTTTACATCCATGTCAACACAACACACAATGAATGTTATTACATTTGCAGGATGCAGCGGTAATAAACTCCTAACGGATATAAAAAGTCTGATTAATATCACAAGCCTGTTTCATTTTGCTATTACCAATAGAATTATAGAAAGTAAGGTGCAGAATCATTCCAAGATAAGTAACTTGTCAGACTAGACGTGCAACTGCTCAACTATCCTTCAGTTTGATTCTTATTTCTATAATGTTCATTTAAAAAATCCCTTTACAAGAAACTTTTTGGTGTAATCTTCTTGATCTAATAAGCATTACATACAAGCATAATGTTGTGTGCCTTAAACCTTGATTTTTCTACTCCATTTAAATTATGATTCTTACAACTAAAGCTAACTCATATGTCACCAACTAGTTCTTATGCATGATATAGTAGGACCATTAACCAAGATCATAATGAAACAAAATATTTAAAAAAAGTCACTCAAATTATATACAAAACTAAATCAGATAGAGAAATCAGAAATGACAATGACAAAAAAACATGACTAATTGTATGACTAAACCTGTGTGGCACTAGTTTATTGGTTTGTAGAAATAGCCATGTTTTTTTAGACATGCAAATCATTTCTCAATTTGATAAAAATAAAATTAAATAAAAAATAAAAAAGAATACCTTAACACTATCATAGCCAGCCAAATAAAGCAAAGCATACTGCAACATACAGCCATGACCAGCAGACAACACAAACCTATCACGGTTAAACCAATACGGATTCTTAGGATTATATCTCATCACCTCATCAAACAATATATGACCCATTGGAGCACACCCCATAGGCAAACCAGGATGACCCGAATTCGCTTTCTCTACTGCATCAACTGCTAAGAACCTGATCGTGTTAACTGAATTCTCAACTAAAGATGATTCAGTTTCTTTCTTGTATGTTTTTGCAGATGCCTTTATGGTTGTGAGCCTGGTAAATGAAAGGGTGGTTGTGGTGGTGATCATGTGTGTTTTTGGGGTGGTTGGTATGGTGTTTGAGAAGAAGGGTTTAGAGAGTGAAGATGATAATGATGATGTCATTGTTATGTTATCTAATGAGATTGTTTGTGTTTGTCTGTGCTTTTATGTGTGTTCTTGTAGGAGGCGGTGGTCAAAGTGTTTATGTTTTTGAGTTTCTTGTTGTACGAGGTGTGTGCATGCACGTGGATTCTAAGTACTATAAACTATTGTTGTCATGTCGATATTGTAACTTTGTCAACATCACAATAGATCACGATAGCATAGGTGTATTGTCGTGATGTCGATGCTATAATTATTGTTAGTGTTGTCGATACTGATACAGGGGCATTTGGTGTGGAGTATTTAATAGTATCTAACAACGTCGAGTATTGTGATCTTTAATATTCGTTTAATAAGTAGCAAGTAATTTTATATATATTTTTGAAATGTTTATTTTTCAATGCTACATGAAGTAGTATTTAGAAGTGTTTAACGTTTAAGAGATATTTTACATATTATGATTACACCTACACTTTCGTTGTTAAACATTTTTATAGAAAAAATTGCTACTACACTGTTACAACTATTTTTATTAATAAAAACACCCTAATTTTGTTTATGAGAAGCTTGAGATGAGATCCATGCAAAACCAATGTTATCTAAAGAACAAATGAGAAGATCTCAACCATCCAATCTTCTATCATCCAATGGTCCACATTCCATCCGAAAATAACAAGGAGGGCATATTAGTAAAATCACATGTTACAATAAAAGCAAAAATAATCCCAAATCCTCTCATTAAACATACCACTTTCTCTCATCAAAAACCCAAATCCGGATCTCATCAAACAATGTATCTCGCGAAATCTCATTGAATTCATTGAAACCACGCGAATTCATTGAAAACACACCGAATAATGAAACCACCACGGATTCATTGAAAGCACCACCGATTCATTGAAACCACCATCAAACGGACGAATCAAACCGCGGAATAATAGAAACCACCCGGATTCATTGAAGCCCGGAATCAAACCGGAATCAAATCTATTAAAACCGTCACCATCACATCAAACCGCACGAATCACCATTGAACCACCACCGATTAACCGGAAATAATGCCGCCAAGAGAGTTCCAGAGATGAAAACAAGATAAAGATGCGATTTAATTGAAGTTCCGGTAGATGAAAGTCAAGATAAAGATGATGGTGTGAATGAAACCACCGGTAAATTCCTTGATTCAATTCTTGTTGTAAAAGCCAAATCCCATGGGATTCCCAAATCCATGGGATTCCAGTGTTTACATGTTTTAGATTCAATTGTTTTTGAAAATGCCAAATCCCATGGGATTCCGATGGTTTATATGTTTTAGATTCAATTCTTTTTGAAAAATGCCAAATCCCATGGGATTCCAGTGGTTTATATGTTTTTAGATTCAATTCTTGTTGTAAAAATGCCAAATCCCATGGGATTCCAGTGTTTACATGTTTTTAGATTCAATTGTTATTGTAAAAATGCAAATCCCATGGGATTCCAGTGGTTTACATGTGATTAGATTCAATTCTTTTTGAAAAATGCCAAATCCCATAGGATTCCAGTGGTTTACATGTGTTTAGATTCAATTGTTGTTGGAAAAATGCAAATCCCATGGGATTCCAGTGGTTTACATGTGATTAGATTCAATTCTTTTTGAAAAAAGCAAATCCCATGGGATTCAAGTGATTTATATGTTTTTAGATTCAATTGTTGTTGTAAAATGCAAAATCCCATGGGATTCCAAATGGTTTACATGTGATTAGATTCAATTCTTTTGAAAAAGCAAATCCCATGGGATTCAAGTGATTTATATGTGTTTAGATTCAATTGTTGTTGTAAAATGCAAAATCCCATGGGATTCCAGTGGTTTATATGTGTTTAGATTCGATTCTTGTTGAAAAATTCAAAATCCCATGGGATTCAGATTAAATCACATGGGATTCAAAGATGAAAATATAAAGGTCTTCATTGTGAGTCCTATGGATTCCCATGAATCCCATGGGATGAATCCCATGGGATTCATATAAATCCCATGGGATTCACATTTTTTTAATCTGAATCCCTTAATATTTTTCTTTTTATATGCAGATTCTATGAGATCACCAAGACCAACTTTATATGAACACACCGAGACACCGGGTGGATCGATATATTGGGAGCCTCATGTGGAAGGAATTGTTGTACCAGAAGAGGGGAAATACTATGATACTATAGAGGAAGCTATAGATATGTATAGTACCTATGCTGAAGCGGGAGGGTTTCAAATTAAAAAAGCAGGACAACGATTAACAAAATCTGGAGTTGTACAAGCCAAATACATCATGTGTAACAAAGAAGGAGCTCCGAGACATATTAATGTAGACACTTTGGATCCTAAGCACAACGAGAAACAAAAAAGAAATACAACTCTACATGTAACAGGTTGTCAAGCTCGTATAAGGTTAGAATTGGATATCGTTTCTGGAAAATACAAGCTAATTAAGTTTATTGCAAAACACAATCATATGCTTATACCAAAAGAGTATAAACATTTTACAAAAAAGCAAAGAAAAATGACCGAAGCAGAAAAAATGTTTGTTGTTAAAGCAGCAACAAACAAAATAGGTGCAACACGGGCTCACAACTTGTTAACGAGTATGAAAGGTGGATATGAATATGTACATGGGACATCTTCTGATTTTAAGAATCATCAGCGGAATATTAATATTTTCATAGGCGAAAGTGACGCACAAATGCTTATAAATAAAATGGAAAACAGAAAGTTGTATGTGCCAAACTTTACATTTCAGTATAAGGTAGAAGAAAGTGAGTTGGTCGCAATGTTTTGGGCTGATGAAGTTGCAAAATGCAATTTTAAGGAGTTTGGAGACATAGTATCTTTTGATGCAACATTCAGGTGTAATAAGTAAGTGTTTGTTCTTAATATAATTTATTTTGATTAAAATCACATAAGATTCTGTTATAAATCCCATGGGATTTATATGTGAATCCCATGGGATTATACAAGGGATCACATGGTAATCTGTATGAATCACAAGGATCCTTGAGAATCCCATTGATTCTCTGTGAATCCCATGGGATTGTTTTAAATCACATAAAGATACTTGGCAAGTAAAATTAAAAAGACATGGATCATAGTGAATCCCATGGGATTCAAGAATCACATTTTATTCGTCACTAAAAGTTATGTTATTTTTAGATACAACATGGTGTTTGTACCATTTACGGTGTCGATAATCATAAAAAGTGTGTCACGCTTGGTCGGGAATGCTTTTAAAAGAAGACACTAAATCCTACACATGGCTACTAAAGGCATTCATGATCGCTTTTCTAAAGAACCAACGATGGTGGTGACGGATCAAGACGGGGCAATGAAAAGAGCCATTGAAGCCGTTTTCACTAAATCAAAACATAGACTTTGCATGTGGCATATTCACCAAAAAATTCCAGCAAAGGTAATTTATTGAATGTTTTTATCTGAATCTCATGGGATTCTTTCTGAATCCCATGGGATTCTTTCTTAATCCCATGGGATTCATTCAAAATCCTATGGGATTCTTCTTTGAATCTCATGGGATTCTTTTCTGAAACCCATGGGATTCTTTCTGAATCCCATGGGATTCTTCTCTGAATCTCATGGGATTCTTCTCTGAATCTCATGGGATTCATCTGGGAATCCGACAGTGGTTTACATGTGTTTATCATTTTATTTACAGATTTGTAAGGAAATATACAATGAAACTGATTTCAAGAAGCGTTTAAACAAGATAATTTGGAATATGTTCATGGAACCGATGGAATTTGAAGAGAAATGGGCTAAGTTGATTGAAGATTTTGGTTTGCAAAACCACAAATGGATGACCAAAATGTTTAAACTACGAGAAATGTGGATTCCAGCATATTTTATCACCTCGCCTTTGTTTGGATTGATGAGAACGACATCAAGGTCTGAGAGTGAAAACTCGTTCTTCAAAAGTTTCACAAGCCCAGGAGCGACACTAGTTAGTTTCATGATGTCCTATGAATCAGCAATGGAGAGACAACGTTATATTCAAGAACATTTGGACTTTAAAACACTAGACGCGGCTCCAAAATGTGAAACAAAGTTAGCAATTGAACGTCATGCAGCAAAAGTTTATACTAGGACAATATTTCTACTTGTTCAAACGGAAATAAAAGAGGCATGCTTTGGACTTGTGCGATACAGGAACTAAAAATAGAAGAACGTTGTGAGCGTGTCACTGTTAGAGACAAAAATCCGGCAACTTATAGAATCCTTAATAAGGAAGTTGCAAAAGAACTAGGAGATGAAGGCCAAAAGCAGAGCAAAAGAAATATTTGTAGACTATAAGGTATATTACTTTCTGGTATAAACTAGGATTAATCAAGTAATCCCATGGGATTCATAATCAATCCCATGGGATTCATAATCAATCCCATAGTAATCCCATGGGATTCAGTATGAATCTCATGGGATTGTCTAATAGGATTGACTAATAATTATAGGTATTCACTGGGAATCCCATGGGATTTTTGTGAATCCCATGGGATTCTGTTTAAAATCCCATGGGATTGTCTAATGGGATTGGCTAATAATTATTGTGTTTTAAAAAGGTACTGCGTAATACAGAAGATGGGTCGGTGGTGTGTAGTTGCAGACATTTTGTACGATTCGGTTTCCTATGCCGACACATATTCTGTGTTTTCAAGAATCGTGATATTAACTTCATTCCAAAACAATATATTTTGAGGCGTTGGACAAGAGATATAATACCACCTGATTTGAGAAGGAAAAGAAACAGATATGGTGAAACAAATGAAGAAATTCAAAGACTTACAAATGAGGCAACGTTTCTGGTGGATGAATGTTTGTTTCGGTTGAGCAAAGACAAAGTGAAGATGGGTGCTTTTGTAGAAAAGTTAAAGACATTGAAAACAGAAGTGGAGGCTGAGGTGCCAAATCCCCTTTCAAGAAATACAGGAGATGTAATTGGTGATCATTTTGCTATTTCTAACCCTGAGAAGAAAATAGTTAACAATCCAACAAAAGCAAGAAATAAAGGGAATATTTCAGAAGCAGAACGAAATGAAAGGCGAAAGAGTGAAAGAGAAAAAGCGCTTCAAGTTAAAAAGAAACAAATGAAGCCTTGTGGACATTGTGGAGAGAAGACGAACTTGCATACGAAAACAACTTGTCCGATGAACCCAAAGGCAAGGCGAAAGGCGAAACCAAGCGATGTTTGAAAAAATTAATTTACTTATATTCCTTTTTTTGTTAGTTCTTTTTATTATTTTCTTGAATATATAGATTGAATATTCAGATGTTTTTTAGATGATTTCCAAAAGAAAATTTATTTTTCTTTGTTATTTATATTCTGTTTAAAAACTTGTGTGGATAATCTGAATGGATCACAATGAATCCCATGAGATTCAGTTAGAAATCCCATGGGATTCACAATAAATCCCATGGGATTCACAAATAAATCCTATACTTATATTCTATTTCAAAAAGTTGTATGCATAATCTGCATGGATTCACAATGAATCCCATGGGATTCTGTATAATTCACATATTTGTTATTTATATTCTGTTTAAAAACTTGTGTGGATAATCTGAATGGATCACAATGAATCCCATGAGATTCAGTTAGAAATCCCATGGGATTCACAATAAATCCCATGGGATTCACAATAAATCCTATACTTATATTCTATTTAAAAATTGTATGCATATTCAATGCATGGATTCACAATGAATCCCATGGGATTCTGTATAATTCACATAAAAGATAAACATCAGTTAACATTATAAAACTCCATCATAAACTGTTCTAACATTCTCAAAATGATCTACCATCTACCATCAATGCACATGTTTTCAAAAGAACATTCTCAAAACTGATCTAACATCAATTAACATGTTTTCTAACATTCTACAATCAACTGATCAACTATTGATAGCTTCAACTGGATCAACGGCTAACTTTTCAGTCTTTTCTGGAATCACTTCGCGTTTTTCCCTATTCTTAATAGCTTCAACAATTATGTTCATCTTTTCTAGACGAGGAAGTTTATCAAACTCTTTGGCTAGATCAATAAGCTTACCAAAGATGCATATTAATCTCATGTAACAAGATCTTGGTAGCAAACTTAAATCTTAGTCGCCTCAACATGTCGACCTGCCTCATCTTGTAACCATCCATTTCACAGCAGCCAGACTCGGAAATCAGCCCACAATCCCATTTTGTAGCAGGTTCACCATGGTAACATTCCATATGTACCATGGTGAAAATACCACAATCACTAAAAATTTTCTTTGTTCTCCATTTTAGCTTTGGGACTTTTGGTTTAGCTTTAAGAATGTTACCATGTTTCTTGTGACCATAGAGCTTCTGTGTCGGAAAACAACTTTATCTACAAAATTATTTAAAAAGATCATAAATTACTAGAATTCGGGAAAATGTCAATAGCGATTCAAATGGAAATCAGTATGAATCCCATGGGATTATGTTTAAATCATAAAGTATTCATCAAAGAATCCCATGGGATTCAAGATGTATCCCATGGGATTATGTTTAAATCATAAAGTATTCATCAAAGAATGGGATTCATGATGAATTCATGGGATTAAAGTAAATACTATTCATTGAATCCCATGGGATTCTGCAGTAAAAGTAAATACTTACAAGTAGTAAGTTCAAAAAAAAATACTTACAAGTAGTTCACATGTTTTTTTATATTTCGAATCATATGTTGCTCCCGAATCCATGTTATCTAGTATCGTTATCGATACTGTTTTGGTAAGGCTGATGACGATGACATAAAAGTGGCCACCATTGCAAATTGGAAAGAAAGCCTGTTTTAACAAAAACAAAAATAATAAAAATGAATCCAAAGTAAAAACACAAACAACAATTTATAACAAAAAATAATAATAATAATAAAATACCAAGTCAATGTCACAAGAGCCAAGCCAAGAACATTATCTCGCAAACCGAGCTAAAATTTCCTTTTCAAAACTTTCAAATTTTTGTCCTCGACGCCAAAGTCCCATCAAACATAGATTTTATCTCAGATATGCAATTTACAAGATCATGTTATGATTTGTATTGCTTTGGGGGTGTTTGGTAAGTCAGATAACATGATCAGCAGTTTATTAAACAAATAAGAATACTAAGCAAATCAGAAATAAATACTTACAATACATCCGGTTGGGAAAAAGTGCCGTGATGGAAAGCCATGTTCTTTAAATCTTTCTTCATAATTCAGAATGGCACTCCAACAGTCAACAACATTGGCGTCTATCCACAAACTGGGCGCTAATGTTTCCATAGCCAAACGAATTGAAAACACCGTGAACTCCCGAGAATGGGATTCAAAAATTCTCTCACTATATGAGTAAACAAGAAAAAAAAAAAAATCATTTCAGAATCACATTGGAGTTTGTATGAATCCCATGGATTCAATCCCATGGGTACAAATCCCATGGATTTGTAGTGAATCCCATGGGATTCTGTATTGAATCCCATGGGATTAGATGTGAATTTTTATTAACTATATTAAAAATACACATCTAAACTTACAACTTGTCGCCTTGCATCGCAAACAAACTATTTCCAAGAATAAACTCCAGCCTTGTAATTTTGGCTACAACCTTTGTCTTCTTATTCATATAGGGAGATAACAGGTACGAAGAAGGTTTCACCACACGCTTTCCAGCACGAGTAGCCATATTTTCAGGAGTCATTGGATGCAGCATCATTGGATCCGGACCTCCATTGAGCGATTCTTGCTGAAAACAATAAAAAGATTTAATTAAAAAGAAACAAAATTTTCGTAAAAAAGAAAGAGATTCAAGAATATTACATATGCGTGCTCAGCAGCTATACACATGATAATCTCATCAACATTATCTAAATTATTTTCTATCCATTGCGTTAACCCCTCCGGTGTGCACGTGATCTCAGGCTCATCCTCATCCTTCTCAGCCTCATCAACTTCCTTCTCAGCCTCATCCTTCTTAGCATCAACTTCCTTCTCAGCCTCATCCTCTTTTTTATCAGATTCATCCTTCTCAGCCTCATCAACTTCCTTCTCAGCCTCATCCTTCTTAGCATCAACTTCCTTCTCAGCCTCATCCTCTTTTTTATCAGATTCATCCTTCTCAGCCTCATCAACTTCCTTCTCAGCCTCATCCTTCTCAACCACAGTGTTATCATCATCTTGTTTCTCGGCCTCATCGGCCAAATCTTCTAAACTTACCTTCTTCCCATTCTTATCATCATCATCATCATCCTCCTCATCATCATCGTCATCCTTCTCATTACCATCATCATCGTCATCCTCTTCATCATCGTTATCCTCATCATCCTTCCTATTACCATCAGCATCATCATCCTTATCATCGTCATCCTTCCCATTACCATCAGCATCATCATCCTTCCCTTCATCGACAACCTCAATTAATGGCTTCGATTGGCAGAAAATCCGAGCATACTTTTGATGTAGCTCACGCAACTTTGCATCACCGGGGTAATCTGACATTGCTTTCGCGAAATAATCTTCTACAACAAGTTTTTCATCACAAATAAACTCTAACTTTTTTTCAAGTTTATTAAACAAATCCTGAAATAAGAAATATTGTAATAGTCATAATAAAGCTCATTGCAATGAATCCCATGGGATTTCATTTCTAATCGATTGCATGTGAATCCCATGGGATTCTCTCGTGGTTGTAAACAAGAAAAGAAAACATCATTTCGTAAAAACATTGAGTTTGTATGAATCCCATGGGATTCAAGATCGAGAATCCCATGGGATTCACTTCAAATCTCATGGGATTCATAATGAATTCAATAAGATTTGTAGTGAATCCCATGGGATCAGATTGAATCCCATGGGATTCGTATTGAATCCACATCGATATCATTTAATAACAATAAATGTAAAACAAATAACAAAATTTTAAAGGAACCTCTTTCAAAAAAGAATCTTCCGAACCGCCACAAATAAACCCTTCAGCATCTTGAACCTCGGATTCAGTCCATTCTGGTTGAAGTGGTAGCAAACCAAAACATTCTTCTTTAAGTTCTAGATCCATCGTTGGGACATTAAATATGAAGACCGACTTTTGATTGCAGGACGTGTCCGGACAACAGGAATCTTTTCATGCTTTGTGGAATCCAGATACAAAAGCTGAAAAAACAAAAAAGTGTAAAGAAGGTTATAACAAATCTGTCACACAAACACGTTTAATAATCAAAAAAATAGAGTTCAAAACTTAGAAACTTACAACAAGGAAGGTATATGGACCAGTATAATGATTAGATGTCGTTGTTGGGACTTTATGGCGTTTAAGGCAGGAAAAAATAAAGTCACACCAATCAATAGCCTTAACATCAGTATCTTCACGCAATCTTAACACAACATCCAAACATATCTTCCCCTTTAACCCATCAACCTCACCCATCAAGTTTGCAAAAAGGGTACAGAAGTTGACTTTAAAAAGGAAGTCGGCTTCCCGAGACTCGATCAATTTATTAGCAATGTCATTAACACGGACATCCTTGAGTTTTTTAGGATGAAACTGACCGATCCAATTCCTCACAAAGTCATCATTTTCTGATCTAGCATCTAGAGAAAAAAGAGATTGACCACCAAACGGAACACCTAATATCTCATGAATTTTTGAACTAGTGACCTTGATTGACTCGCCATTCTCCAAAACCAACTCACAACTTTCTGAACGAAATCTAGAAACTACATACCTTCCCAACCTTGAAGGAATGTGATCTATGTTACAATTGTGTAACGAACTAAATCCGATGTCAGCCAAAAACCGCCTCATATCAACCTTAGCGTCACGGATGGCAGAAAAAAGAGCTGTAGGTGTTGTCCGTGAATGAAGAATCGGAAACATGGCAACATACTTTTCATGTGCTTCCTCTTCTTCCGTCAACTCCTTCTTACCTTTCTTCTTCGACTTCCCCTCTTCATCATATTCTTCCTTCTTTACAAGCTTCTTATCATCAACATCATCAGAATTCTCCCTCTTTCTCTTAGCCAAACCCTTTCCCTTCAAAACCTTTTTCGTATCTTCAATGTCATCACAATCTACGTAAAAAAAAGACATTATAAATATGTTGGTCAACAAAATCCCATACTTATATTATATTTCAAAACTTGTATGCATAACTGGATCACAATGGATTTTTTCACACATCCCATGAATTCCCATGGGATTCACAATGAATCCCATGGATTCACATGGTTTGAAACTTCCCATGGGACGATTTTCGGTAAAAAATCTGACTAAATGTGAAAAATGGACAAACCATAGTGACAAATATGTAATTTGAATCCCATGGGATTCACAATGAACCCATATGGGATTTACATACAATCAACCAAATAACCCCGATTAAGCCCTCAACTACCTACTTTAAGCCCCGATTAAGCCGACTTAGAAAATTCCTAAATTTATACTAAAATAGGCATGCTAACCACAACCAACCAAATAGCTTATTTCCGAATTTCAACTAATTTGGACATGCTATGAGGAAAATTAAAATCAAAACTATAAGCTATTTGGACATATGGAGAACTAATGTGCATTGTGGTGAAAGTGATAGTATGTTGTTGTACGCATCGATCGCCTCAGTGCCTTGTTGCTCGGTGTCTCCACGTCATTCTTCAACATGCTCACACGCTCTATGGCGTTGGAATTCAATCACGATGGCGTTCTCTAAGTCTTTAACTTTGTAGATTCTTTGGTTTGACGAAGAATCATTCGACAGTTGTGTTGCTTTTGAATAGAACTTCCATTAGTGATGATGTTGGCGTGAGCATGAGAAGAATCGACACGATCATCACCGCTCCGAGCTTCCATAAGAAAACATTTCAAGCGGTTAGTAATAGCGGGTTCCGCACTTACAAGTTTGAACTTGAGAGTGTTAATGACATAGTGTGAAAACACAACTCTAATTCTTACAAAGGCCGTTCTGAGCTGAGTCCCACAGTGAGATAACACGATGTGCGAAGTACATCTGATTCGAGATGAGTCATTTGAGGTACCGTAGCATCACCTCACATCGTAGACCGTTTGAGACACACTCCGCGTAATCCACGGGAGTTACCGGTGACACGCTATCGTGGAGTTTGATGTTGACCTGGCGGGAGTTTCCATTCAATCACCGAGGATCACGAGATGTGAACCTCTCATAAATGTTCTCGACAGTTGCTAAGATCAGTGAAGGACTCGATATGAACCAGCGATGATCTTGTTGTTGATCAACAAGTGATTAAATGTCAAGTGTTCTAAGAGATCTTTTGATGAATCTCGTGGCTCTAGACTCAATAGTGCGTTTGGTTTTCTGGCGGAGACTAGGAGAGGGTCTCCTTCTTCAATACGGCGATCTCTAATAGAAAGCCAATAGTTTACGTGGGTTCCCTGTGAGAATGAAACAAGCTTACATTGAGAGAAACTTGAGTGGCTAAGAAGGTTTAGTGCATAAATCCTTGGGTCCATGACGACTTTTAATCTTCAATACCGGTGTCACTAAGTGTGGTGCTTATATGAATTGAACCCGATTATGCGCCCTAAGTTGAGTAATCGGAGGGCTATTTCTTTTCACCCTTTACTTTTCATTTCTTTTGATTCTTCAACTCCTTCTTTCTCCGATTCTCATTTCTCCTTTTACAATCATTCCTAAGGACTTCTAACACTAACTAATGGTAGTGTCCTTGGGTGAATCCCTCGACTCTGGCGGATCATAGACAGTAATTCCTAACCTTAGTCACCTTATAACTCCATGACTAACCTATGTTGCCATTAAAACCCTTGTTTGTGAAAAATCTCTCAAATGGTTTGTAAATGAAAAACATGTTTGAACCCTTGTGAGAGATAGGGTTTTGCATAAATACTCCCCTCCACATGTGCTTAAGAGTTTTAATGGTTTAAATACACAAGTGAGGAAAGAGCGCGCACATTTAGAATTGATCCACTGGAGATAGATAATCCCCATGAGACACGATTCGTTGCATAGTTAAAGAGTTACATTGTCGACTTTTAGGTGACAACTAGCTCTAATAACTACCTTGAAGGTGTAGACAAACCTCGAAGGTTGTCATACCCGTCGAGTTCATGTCTACCAAGAGTGTCTCGAATGGTACTTTCTACTTGGACAAGTCCTTTCGAGACACGTTTACATTACTAGCGAACTAGCTTGAAATTATTACCGTCCAGGACAAGTCTTTTCGAGTTACAAGCAGTTTAGTACCGTCAATTCGTTGGTTAAGTCGAGGTACCTGATTCATTTGCATTTTGCACAACATATTTCTTATCACACAATTTTCTCCCCTCAAAATGGCATATGAAAATGTTATTTTGAAGCGTTTGAGAATAAATATGACCATTTCGAGTGTTGCGGGAAGAGTGACCATTGTGAACAATTTGTGAACAAAGTTTTAATTCAAATACTCCCCTCAACAAGTGATATAAGCGGTTGAGGTTTTGAAAATCATACGGAAGTACTTGTTCTTTTGAGCAAAACCTTGAATAATGAAAGGTTTGATAGGTTTTACTCAAAAGTAAGAAGCTTTCGCTCCTTTTATAAGGATTGTGGCAGAAAAGCGTACCACGGGGTCCTTTCTTGACAATTACGAGTTGTACAACTGTTATGTGAGCACAAGCCATTGACATATATAATCACACATCCAAATTTGTAATGAAAGAACCAATTCAAGGGGTACCGGGAAGTGCGGTGATGTTCCGAGTGAGTGCACAAGGCGTTGAAAGCGGTTATGTTAATCTTGGGTCGACCACAAACATAGCTCTCAATCGTGCAGGCGATCCGTCTCGAACAACCTTTCATCAATCATTGTGATGATTCGTCTCACATCCTCCTTTCACGAGAATTCAAGTAGCTTAGGAGACCCAATTTTTTGGCGTATATCCTTCAACTTGCGCCAATCCATCCCTAACCAGCTTCAAAGTATGATCCCGAATTTACGAAGTTCACTACGCCATTAGCGGTTTCTTTGAAGTTCACTGCGGTAAACAACTCGAAAGGTCTGGCGATGAGCGTATATTGAGATAGGCGATTGATGTCGGGAAGATCAAGCGTTGGAGGAGTGAGATTGACACGCGTCGATAAGATTCAACGACCATTTGGATATCTTCTACGTTCTTTGATCACGATCGTCTAATGAAGATGAGAAGTGACTTGATAAATTCGCGTTGAACTCATCGAGAATTGTCTCATCGACCACCTCGTACTTTGGCAAGGTACATGTCTTCGATGTCGTTGAGGACAAATTCTCAAAGTCGACTTCGGAGAATGCATAGTCCTGTTCATCTTGTCGTTTGACTATGATATTCTTCAAGAAGGTGTAGTCCCACTTAGACTTGAGATCAACGTGTTTGATGGCCACGATGTCCTTAGAAGCTCATGCTGCGTGTTGAGACTTACGAACGAGCGACACGTAGTAGATTCTTGATTCGGGCCAATGATGAATCCTATACAATGCATCTCGATCGTATGCTTGCGTTGTCGAAACAAGCGATTTGCACGTTCCTCGATAGCTATGCGGTTTGAGTAAATAGCATTGGGAATGGAAGAGTCAACGATGTAGCGTATTTTCGTGAACCATCGCTACCGTGTAAGAGAAAATCCAGTCTCTGTTAAAGAAGTATCGGAAGGAATCGTGGTTCATCTGCTTGGCCAATGGTCGGTAGGGGTTTGGTCAATCGGTGTAGTATGGAGGTTGTCCCTTTGTGTGAAGTCAATGTTTGCTTCGGATTGAGCCAATCCATGTTGTTAGACATAGCTCGGCGATGTTCTCAAGATGATATTCGACCTCGAGGCGCTTTCGGTATCTTTTAGAAGTTGAAGCGCTTCATTCTTGATTCGCTTCAACTCGATTTCGTCATTTTCTTCACATGGAACTTTTCTTGCAAAAGTTTTGCGTGCTCAATGTAGAACCGTCTACCAAGTCTTGACCTTCATCGGGGTAGGAGTTTGATTGACAAGTGTGGAGAACCATTCAAACTCTTTGGTTTTATCGTCATCTAGCCATGATCGACTTGAGTTGAGTCGTCTTCTTCTTCTTTTGGAAGGCCTTGATGATGATTCGGTTTCGCACTTGTTTGGGTGAGGTGGGTTGTTGTAGGGGCTCGAGGACCTCTTCATCGTCACCACCCGCATACTCAAAATGATCACCGGTTTTCGAGTCATGGGTGGTAACTCGGAATCGTCACGAGGTTTATCGATAGAAGACTAAGGTGGAGGAGACTTTGTTGAGAAGAAGTCCGTTGTGGAGGAGGTGGCATCGAAGAAGATTCACGGGCGCTTCCACGACGTTTAGGTGCGAGTCCTTGTCTTTATCCTTATCTTCATCGTCTCTAGGGCGTTTCAACTTTCGCCTCAAATCTACAAGCTTCTTGAAGTTGGTAGTCTAGCAATGCTTGATCTGATTTTGCTTCTTGAGTTGAACATTGCATTTCGTGGCGACATTTGTGTAACAAGCTTGGCCACCAATTCATTGTTAGAAAACTACCGGATCGGTTGGATTGATTATTACGGTTAGGGGCGTTGATCGGATAGTTTGCTTGGCGATTTGCATCAGATTTGGATATAGTTTTCCGTAACGGCTCCTTTGTGACTTTAGGAGCGATATTACGAAGGTAGTTGTTAGTGTAACCTTGATCATTTCGTTCGGTTCCTCTTGACGATGACTTTTCATGAATTCACGAATAAAATTCCTTTCTTCTTTCATCTTTTCATGCTCGTCATACAAATGTTGTATGTGATCGGCATAGAAATTCAACTTCTTTTGAGAATGTCTTTCTTTCGACTTGTTGGACGACTTTCACAATTCTTTCATGAGCATGAGAAATCCAAGATCGAGGTGGTTTCTTCACTGATTTGGATGATGATCTGGTTGATTTCTTGGATGGTTGTTGTGATGAGTGAGAAGAAGAATCTGATGATGAGGAGATATGAGGAGGCTCGGGGTCCTTGGGCAGTTCAGAAGTTTCCTTCTATGAATGTGTGGGACTTTCCAGAAGCAACTTGTCATAATCATCATCTTTATCTTTCTTCTTCTTGTCAGTTTCTGGATTCTCAAAGTCATACACTATAGTATCTTCCACAGGCGGTTGTTGTTGCACAAGAGTGGTGGTACCAGCTCCCTTATCGGGTCGATTAACCGCATCGAGTTGGTTGAGTGGGCGACACCACTTGATCCTCCGGGACCACCCATTTGATCTTTTACAAACACTTGACCTTGTGTTGATGTCTAAGTCGTTTGACTTTTTTTCTTGTACTTAATTTCGGTGGCTCTTCAACATTTTCACTTTCGAGCTTTCATCAAGCTGTCTCAAATCAGAGTCTTCCCTTTGCTTTTGTCGACTTGAGGACTTGAGGTTTTGGAATGTACGAGACATCTTGTGCGATTCGAATAATGAATCTCCTCGTCGATTACTGTTCCTTGAACTTTCGTCCAAAAGATTTCTTGGAGGTTCGGTGTAGAGGATGGAATAGGAGTAGCTTACGAGAGGAACTTTCTTCTTAGGAGTAGGTTTCCTCTTTGGAATAGGTTTCCTCTTTGGAACATTCCTCGACTATCTGTACTTGTGGCACTTCCAGCCTTGCCTCTTACGGTCCTTGAGTAGGTGTCCCGAAGCCTTTTCATCAAGATGACCAACTTTTCCTTCTTTAACGGCTACCGATACCTTTTATGCGTTTTAGCCTTTTGATTTCCTCTATAAGAAGGTGATCGGGCAACTCGACTCCCTGTTTCTTCGTATCGTTTCTTTGATTAAGCGGATAGAATGTGCTCGATCTGGATGACATGATTATTTGGGTCATTGATTCTCACGGGATATCAGGATGAAGTCCAAGAGCTCTCGAATCAACGACTTGGTGTATCGACATAGAATTTTGTTGCCAAGTTTCTTACGAAACAACATCATGTCTTCCCAAGTAGTGCTTCAATTATGATGTCCTTCTTGTTGATCGAGACCGGAAAATCTGCGGTTCCATGAGCTTGGGATGCTCATATCCACCGTCGCGACCGAGGCGATTTGGTGATGATAATATAGAGTGTCCTCCATGGTTGAGGAATATTCTTGACTCCACGAGAGTGCTTAGTAATGATTCTTGCGGCTTCATCATAACCAATATCTATCAAGAATTGCGGGACGATCTCATTCGGTAGGGGTGGCAAAGAAGTTGGTTGGGCGATGTCGGAATGATGAGAACGACTCGTAAGTCATCGGGAGTGATAGTGACTTGTTTGTGATTAAGAGTCACATTCGACATTTTGACCGATGATCATCGCATGGAATCCCGAATTGTTGAATGTAAACCTCTGGCTGTGGCGAGTGTGAGAGCATGTTTTGGTAGGGATGATTCACGAGAATATCCACCGCAATGAGACAAGAAGATTACGAGCATGTGAGGGTGTCAAAGTCAACCCTAAGGTTGTTTTTCCAAGCTTTCTCGGGTAACTATACGGAAAGATATCGGCAATTGTAAGAACTTCTTGTGCATCCACGTTCATTTGTTGACCATATCTTTATACGAAATAACATTAGCCAAAAGAACCAACATATCGAAAGACATAATGTTAGTCAACGAGAAGGTTTTATTGTCTAGTTATTGAATGAGTAGTGTTAATGATTGTTCTGAGTCCTAAGTCACTTGTTTGTCCAATAGTCTAATGATGCTCATAAACATTTCGTGAGTTAGTTAACTTTAAGGTTTTAAAGTTTATGTTATCACTTATATTTCATAACATATTAAGCGTATAAGTTTATTAGTGACATTATTGAATTCGTGATGATATGATTAGCTTATTAACAAGATTGTACACGTAACAATTCATTATGAAGGTCCATCCGGGCTTATGCGTAGCAATGACAAAGTTATCGTAAGCAAGTGTTTTATACTGGCGTAGTTATAAGCTTACGCGTAGGATCCTATCTTCTGGCGTGAAAATGTTACGCGTGGGAAAGGGACTTTAAGCGTGGAGCTTACGCGTGGCGTATAAAACCTTACGCGTAAGGCTTACTCGTGAAGTAGACCTTATGCGTGAGGCATCTGTTCGCATATCCTTCACGGGATACGCGTGGTCCCCGTAGAACCTTACGGCGTAGGCATAACCGACTACGCATAGGGTAATCCTTATGCGTAGAAATGCTAATGACCTTGATTCTGAATTTTAAGCGTAACAAATCTTGAAATAAGTTCATCAAATCATTAACATTATCACAAAATATCATTTTAACAACAATTTATGGCAAGAACATTTATGATTCAGTTATGCGTAGAAAGTCATACGTGTAGGTCAAAACCCTAAGGGTTGAGAATTACGCGTATCACTTCTAGCCATAGGATATGCACCATTTTAATTCTGGTAGTTCTAGAGTGTTGGTAGAGTCTTTAGGCCAAGTTATAACATCAAAATCGTTGTGAATCAAAAATACCCAAAATTATGAACTTTAAACCCTAGTTTCAAATTGTCAACCAATTTGTGTTTACAGGTGGTTACCAACTATGGAAATGATCAATTCAACACCTTATGACCATAACCCAACAATCTATTTGACCAAAACACTTCTCATTTAGAAAAACCCAAATCGACTTATAAACCCTAATTTTTCAAAATCACCAATTCGTGTTTCTGGGTGGGTTTTGATGGTTAAAATAGTATCATTGATGTATTTAAAACGTTTTGACACCTCCTTTTTCACCACAAACACACACACATTGATTGTGTGTTCATACGCATAAGCGTAGAACACATAATCACGCGTAGACAATGTTTTAGCAGTAGGATTTACATGAAATTCAAAACCTTATCTTAAAAACATGTTGTGAACACGAAAACACTTACAATATGAAGATAAAAACACGGTTTCTTGAATCAATTTGAGCGAGGATGAAAGTAGTTGTGTGTATTAAATGTGAAGTGAAAAGTAGGTGGGATGTGTTTTATTAAAATGACTTTAACATTTTGACAGTTTAGTCCCTCCACCTTTTTCTTTTTCAAACAAAGCCATTTAACTTCCATTTGGTTACCAAACAAAGTTTTAGGAAAGAAACATGTGACACTCCCCTCGACTCTAGAAAATAATGAAAGGTTATTAATTTTAGTCAGGAATGTCATTGAACCGAAAATTCACCACCATTTGTTAAAAGAAACAACCGAGATAAGATAACATGCAAGTACACGAGATGTTTTGAAACAGTTAGGTGATACTTTTCTCCCCTCAACACTTGATCGGAAAAATACTGAATTTTTAAAAGATTATAGTGTTGATGGAAAAATGTACTTGCCATGTTGAGAGAAAAGTAGATTAGAAGAATATTTTTGTTTTTATCGGTTTTATATTTTGTATTTTGTTTTGAAAAAGTTATTTACAAAGGATGTTTGGTGTTTGATGGGGTTTTAAGGCTGTTTTAAGAGGTCATCCAATTCCTCTTGAGTCAAACACCTCATACCAATCCGTGGACCAACTCATTAAACCTAGCGGGAGGCAAGGCTTTGGTGAGCGGATACGCCAATTGATATTCGGTACCACAAAGTATAATTCAACAAGTACCACATTCACGTGATCCTTGATGAAATGATAGCGAAGATCAATGTGCTTTGATTTGAGTCTCGAATCGAGTTGTTGCGAGATTGCAATGGCACTCCGATTGTCGCATGATACATCGGGATACATCGAATACGTAACCATAGTCTTTGAGTTGTGTTCTCATCCGGATGACTTGAGCACAACACGCGGACATGGCTACATATTACGCCCGGTTGATGACATGATGTACAATCCACCTTCTTTGATTGCCAAGACACCAGTTTATCACCAAGAAATTGTAGAGCTCTGAAGTACTTTTCCTTGAGTCTAAGCATCCTGCGTGGTCGTCGTCTAAAAAGCGATTAGTTCAAAACGAATCCTTCGGATACGGATCCCCAAATTAATGGTTCTCTTGATGTATCGGAGGATTCTTTTAGCCTCGTAGAGGTGGGTTTGATTGGTCGCGATGATAGCGGGAGCATAGATAAGCGGCAAAGACAATATCGGGTTTGCTAGTTGTTAGATACATGAGAGACCCAATAATACTTGGTATTTGGTAGGGTCAACTAATTTCCCATGTAAATCGACATCTAGCTTCTTGGTATGAGCCATTGGTGTGGCATAAGTGTCACTGAGTTGTCATTCCAAATTTGTTTAACAGTTCAAGGGCATATTTGGATGACTTAAGAAAATACCACGGGGTGATTGATGAACTTGCAATCCTAGAAAGAATGCAAGTTCACCCATCATGGACATTTCAAAATTTTCTTCATTAGTTTTGCAAAACCGATTGAAAACTTTTTATGTGTAGACCCAAAATGATGTCATCCACGTAAATTTGAACAATTAAGATATGTGCCCGTGATATTGTATAAAAGAGTTGGGTCAACCGAGCCTTTGGTGAAATTATTAGCAATGAGGAAAGATGATAGCTTATCGTACCATGCCGAGGGGCTTGTTTGAGACCATAAAGAGCTTTGTTCGGTTTGTAGACATGGTTCGGGCACTCGGATTAACGAATCCGTCGGGTTGGGCGACATAAACCGTTTCTTTTCGGTTGTTCGTTGAGAAGCGCAATTTTGACATCCATTTGAAAGACCGTCATATTCATATGAGCATGAGCGAGAAATATCCGAACGACCTCAAGGCGAGCAAGCCGGAGCAAAGATTCTTCAAAGTCTATTCCTCTTCACGACGATAACCCTTAGCAACTAGACGTGACTTGTTTGGATAACGTTCCCTTCAACATCCGGTTTGTTTTCCAAATCCATTTTAGACCAATGGCGTAGACCCTGTTGGTCTTTCAACGATTCCCATACTTCAAGACGTTTGAATTGGTTGAGTTCTTCCCGCATGGATTCAATCCATTGTCTTTTGTCATTGCGTCTTTAATGTTTTTAGGCTCAGTTGGTGAGCGGTGAGTGCATAAATGCAATGTTCACCATCTCGTGTGAAGACGTTGTCTTGTAACGATCGGTTGATTCGGGTTGCCAATAATGTTAGCGGAGGATGGTCTTTTGTCCATCGGTGTGTAGAGGTTGATGTTGGTATACATTGTGCGATTTTGAGGATTCAAATGGTTTGTTGAAGATTCCGCGACATCAGTGCGTGATCTCATTGGCAAACGGGTTGAAGAACGCATTTGGATCAAAATCTGCGGTGGGGTACTTCATTCGAATATCATCATTTGGTTCATCATTGTTGGAAGCGGTGTGTTCAACTGCTGTGTTGGAGTCAAGCGGGTGTAGGTGCATCTTCAGCGATAGTTGTTGTAGCAGTGTATCGGTATAGGAATATTATCGGGTTGTGCGGTGAGCAATGGATACACCGAGCACGTTCATCAATATCGTCACGGAACAAAGGAGCAAATAACCTTTCCATTTGTTGATGAGTTAGTGGGGCTTTGTTCGATTGATGATGGGGTTGAGGAAGTTTAAGCGGTTGTGACCGGGTTCTAAGTCATTATACTCGAAGCCATTTCCGTGAGTTCATCAAAATGAGCATGAATCGTTTCCATTACCTCCTTAGTTCGGCGATTCCAGTTCGAAACCTTTAGAATTATCACGGTATCCAATAAAGACTCAATATCGACTTTAGCTTTGAGCTTTCCAAAATCATCACGATCATTATTCGGATAGCAAAGGATCCAAATACATGAAAGTGTTTGAGATTCGGTTTATAGTTGTGGACAAGCTCGAAAGGTGTTTTGTTGTGGCGTTTGTGATCATAGAACGGTTTTGAGTATAGCATGCGATGATCGACACGCCCATAAGTAATATGGAAGTTTAGCATTGATTAACATTGTTCTTGCAGCTTCCACTAACGTTCGGTTTCGTCTTTCAACAACTCCGTTTTGTTCGGTGTACGTGCAATAGATGTTTGATCTTTGAATTCCCACTTTCTCATAGAATTCACGAAGGGTTTTGTTGACAAATTCGGTTCCTTTATGCGTTACGATGAGCGGACGGTGTTGCGGGCCCGAACTCAGTATTTTGTGAGAAAGGTGATGATCATTTGTGGAGCTTGGTCTTTGCTTGAAGAAAGTAGACCCAAGTCCATCGTGAGTAGTCATCAACAATTACTAAAATGTAGCGTTTGCCATTGATCGTTTGCAGCGCATTGGGCCACACAAATCCATGTGAAGAAGGTGAAGCACATCTTTGAGCGTGTTCCACCTTTGAAGGAAAATGAGCACAGTGCTTTTCCCTTGTTCACGGTCGAGCAAAGGTGATCTTTTGAATACGGAATCGTGGGAGTCCTTCAACTAGTTTGTGTCGAGCAAGGTTGGTGATGGTTTGAAAGTTTAGATGTGAGAGACAGCGGTTGCCATAGCGAGGATTTTGTAGATGTTGCCTTTGAAAGTAAGCGAGATGGGAGAGGAAGCAACCATGTCTTGCATAGAGATAGTGTAGAGACTAGAATTACGCGAGCGGACATAAGGTCATTTCCTTGTAGATCACGAATGAAACAAGTTTTCTCCCAAAGCAAGCGCCAAATCTCCATCACAAAATTGACCCATCGAAAGCAGTTGTGACCGAGGCCTTCCACATAGTAAACCCTGGCGATTTCGATGTTCCATTGACATAATCTCCGTAGCCCCTTATAGTGCTGCAGTGATCGTTCCCGAACTGACAGTGCCAATGAACTTTGCAATAAAGTTTGATAACAGTTTAAGGTTGTCTGTCATGTCGGGAACATCCGCTATCAACAATCAAGAGAATGATCTCATATCACCGCAGACACACACAGGCGACACGCATTGAATAGAAGTAGATGTGGAACCCGAAATGTTAGAGGTTCCAAAGCGGTATATTAGACATACACACATTAACAATTTTAGGCATCCATTTAAATCCTAGTGTGTTATATATCCATTTCGCCATCTATAACTACTCTTTGCTTTAGTCTTAGTGAATGCACTAGGTGGTACTACATTCTTAGGAGGTGGCCGGAGCTACAAATGACACAGCAATGTTTGCCTTAGAATCTAAAGAAGGCGGTCTACCAAGCACGTACATAGAATGATTAGTGGGCCTAGAGGTATTCCGATTCTTAGGATTACGTAACGAGAGATTATAGCTTTAGCAACACATTTGTCATGACAATCGAATTCATACTCTTCCGACAAATAACACAAGGTGCATCGGCGAATATCAAAAGTACTTAACGGTTTAGCATTCGTTACATCACTATTTCTATTACATTTGCTAGACGCAACATCTATAGTGGAAGCAACATGAGTCTTATTCGAGTCCTAGGGTGTTCTTCTACTTTAGCATTCCTTATGGATCTTTTCTTAGGTCGCAACTTCCTATTCTTCGATTGAGTGCTCCTAGGTCGTGAAGTGCGGACGTTTGGAAAAGACACAACTATTCTGCTTTCAAGAGAGGGAAACACGTTAGCAACTTGTGATTTGGCAGTAGGGATTCTAGGTTCATGATTACTAAGTGTGACTGGTGCTAATCTCTTAATCACGTTAGGCGGAAGTTGTTCATAATTTCCTAACATTTCTCTTAACTTAGAGATAGTGTGAATCAAATCTTGATTTTCAGAATGAATATTACCAGAAAAATTCATGACTTCTCTAGTGTGAGCAAGATAGTTATCAAGTTCGTTAGATGCTTCATGACGAGTCTTATTGAGTAAATCAAATATGACACCATATTCCTGTTTCACTTTTACAAGTTCTTGTTCATATTTAGAAATTTGACTTTTCAAAGACACGTTTTGATCATCCGGTTGTTTAATTTTAGGATCGGAAGATTTTGCACTCAATCGAGCGATTTTCTTTTGAAAACTAAGTTGATGATTGTGAATATCTTTTCACACCAATGAAGCGACGTTTTGCATTGTAAATTTCGTTGAGTAATCGTTTATTTTCGACTTTTAAAGACTCGATCTGAAGCACATTATCGGTGTTCTCAACAGATTACAACATTTTCAACAATATCCAGAGATATAATCGATGCATATGGCAAAGAATGAAACAACACAAGATTATGGACATCGCGAGATAAGGTCTTCCAAGAGTCGATCAACATCTTTTCTCAAAAGTTTCTTTTACGTTTAGTATTAGAAATAGATGTTTTGCTTTCTAAAACGACCTTCATAGTTCCAAGTTCCTTATGAAAATCCGTTCTCAAAGCTAATGCACAACTTTTCAAGTTTTTAACATTAGGTAAAAGATTTTTCGAAAAATGTCTCTTTGTTCTCGCGAGGCGATTAAAAGTGTTCAATTTTGATTTCGAGCGATATTCTATCTCATGTTGTAAAATTTTGAGGTCGACCATGAAAATGTCAAAATATCTAAGAATATTTCGATTTTCGTGTTTTGAGTTTACTTCACTAATTGAAGGTAAAGGACCATAAGTTTGTGCATAACTGTTTTGGGATTAACATTAGAAGACTCGTGTGTTTTGATGATAACCCTTGGTGTGTTAGAAGAATCCGTTGGTGTGTGAAAGTGACGCGTTTTATAATTAAAAGGTTTGTTGTAAACAACGTTTTTTAATTTTGATCGACTCGTCTTACGCATCTAATTCCTCTTGACGATGATATTCAACAACACTCATAACAATATTATCAATTTTGTATTCTCGTGACCGGAAACTTCGAGGAGTTGGTTTGAATGTTTTTAGTGAAAGCTTTGGTTTGTAATCGGCTAGATTTTTCCATATCCTTTTGGATTGGGTTTTAAGGTAAACTTTTCAATAGTCACATTGATTCACCATGTTTGTAAACAATGCTTTAAACTCTTTAAGTTTGTTTTGCAAGCCGATAATTTCTTCAAGAAGGTCATCTACCCGATTCGTTGAATGCTTTTTGTATGCGGAGAACTGCTTTTTGACAAGTTAACAACTCATTTTAGCTTTTTGATTTTCCAAGGTGAGAGCGTTAATTTGCTTTTTATGTTCATGTTTCAGCTTGTTCTAATTCGCACAACAAAGCATTCTTCGGCGGCTAGATCACGATCTGCTTCTCTAAATATTTTTCGTTTTGATGAGATTTTGCAAAGCGGCTTCAAAACCTTTTTCACGGTTTTCTTGAGTTTTGAAAAAGTTGAGTTGCATTTGTAAGCATTCAAAATCCTTGGTTAGCGATGCATTTTTACTTTTAAGATCGATTTAATGCAACACATTCAACAATTTGGGATTGTTGGTCTTTAATGTAACAAGATCCGGATGAGGCAAAGGTTCAAGTGTTCAACGTGAGTCACAACATGATCATTATTGAGATCCTCAAGTATAACCACGGAGTCAATTTGATTATCAAGGGAAACCATAAGGTTATACGGATCGTCAAATGTAACTACGGGTTTATTTGAAAATCGTCGAATGAGATGTAGATGACTCATTTTGAACAATTTGAGCCGTGCGAATTCGAATATTAGCGGAGATATTAGTTCGAGATATGATGATGGTTTGTTAGGGTACCGAGACAAGCCATCGATGTCATCATGGGCTGTTTCACTCATGTGTAACTTTTGCATATTAGCCATCAACATACATGTTGTGATTGGCTGCAAGTCCTCCATATCATCATCGAGTGCGCATCCGCCATAAAGCTCGTTCTTTCCGAGAGATCCACCGACTTTATCCTTAAGAGCCAAAAGTAAAGCCTCTTTGAAATAAGCAGCGCCCCTAGTCCTCGGCTTTGGGCATGCATTAGCAGTGTCCTTCTCATTGCGCTTGTAGCATCTAAGACCATTTAACCGATTTTGAGCATTTCCTGTTCCACCACTGAGCTATGTTGTTATTCCTACCCACAACATTAAACCCTTGACCACCGCCCATCCGACGACCATAATCACGATTACGAACTTCAATTCGTCCATTGTTCACAATGACTTGAGTCCGTGTGTTAGATGAGGAACGAATACGATTGTTGGATTTGTTGGTGTAACGCCAAAAGCATTAGCAATCATAACAAATCCTTTGTTGCAATGCTTGAATGGATCGATTTCTCGATCGCTTCAATTGAAATATGCTTGAGCATTATTGTTGTTGTATGGAACCAATTGATTTTGTTGAGGTTGTTCTTTGTGAAGGTGTGGTTGAAGCAGTTGGTTGAGTTCTTTGGTTGAGAGGATAATTATGTTGAGCATACAAGGCAAGTTGTTGATTTTCCGGATGTGTTGTGTAACAATTTGAGCACGGAGAATCCTTTCCGATCAACTTCCTTTTCATGAGGCTTCAAGTAATCGTACAACAATCCATAGGTAGAATGATGCATATTCTTCGCTTGACGGAGAAAATGACATACTTCTCCCATTCGGGACTAAGACTACTCAGAACTTAGTATTCATTTGCAATTCTTGGCATGATGATGTTGTGTTTATCCAAATCATTGATGATGTCTCGAAAATCGATGATGATAGGACTCTAGTGTCTCTCGTGTTCAATCATGAAGTGTTCATAAGCCAAGTAAATTTTGGATTCCAAATCCTCCTAATTGAGTCTGATCCTTCCATAAGAAGACGAATATGATCCCACATTTTTGTGCGGTCTTTTGAGCATCAACACTACGAAGAATTGGGTTTGGTAATCCTAAGAGGATGTATTCCATTGCAAGTTCATCCGCTTCATAGTGTAGAAGTTCTTGAGGATTCAAGTGCAATGATAGCAATGTTCGCTTGTTCATCTCTTGGTAGAATAGCGTTGGATCTCCGGGTACAATGACGATGAGGCATCTCAAATTTCTTTAAGAACTTTCCATGTGGCTTCTTGGATCACAAAACCTAAAGAACCTTATCACCCATTGATCATAGTTGCTCGGAGTTAGCATTGGAGGTCTATCAGTGATCGACCTCATGAATTGATTGTTGGTCGCTTAAAGCTTCACACATCTTTCCAAACCAAGTGGGTTCCTTCATAGTGTTCCTTGATGGATGTTGATTGAAATCATTTGTGTAGGGTTGGCCTTGAAGGCTTGGTGGTGTTTGAACCATTTGTGGTGGTGGAATTGCACCAATTTGTGGATTATGTTGTTGATTAAATTGTTGTTGATAAATAGCTTGTTGTTGATTCCAAAATGCACAAAAGTGTGAAACTTGATGAACCAAAGCCTCTAAAAGCGATTCTAGTAGGATAGAACCCTCGTTCAAAAACTCGATCAAAACAACTATCCCGCATAAAGTTTGAAACTTTTGCCAAAAACAAGTATTTTAACATCTCAAAACGTTGAAAGTACAAGAATATTGGATTAAAAAGTGTAAAAAACAAGTTTTTAAGCGAACCAAAGTATCAAATGTGCATTTTAGGCGTAGGACCGAAACCCACTTCAAAAACAAACACGATTCACCCAACTAGTAGGCGATTGATACCACTGTTAGGTCACTAGTTTTACAAACACAAGTAATATAGAAAGAGATGAAGGCGGATGAACAAGTTATACGCACACACACATACTAATAATAATACGGTTAAAGCATATAGAGTGAAAGAGAGAATAACTTGAACAACCAACCCTCAAATGAGGGTTTACAAGATATTTATAGGAGGAAGCTAGGGCAACACTCCTAGTTCCCTTCCTTTCCTTTATGGGCTTGGGCCTAAGCTCATGGGCCTTCTACATAAGCTTAAGGCTAATAACAAACATAAAGGCCATAATAAAGCTAACTATTACATATTAATTACTAACACTTGATTATGGTTTAGGAGTGATTCCAACAAGAGAAGATAAGGTGAAAAAGGGTACTTGCAGATCAGATCAAATCCTAACAATTATAGCCTGCTACTACTAACTACTTAGGGATGCTAGATGTGCAACAATAAACTCAAAGTACATATAACAGAAAAAATTTTGAAACAGGTAGCATACTGTGGTGCAGGGCATTACCTTTTGCATGTTCCTTTACATTCTTATCCCCTCGCTCCTTACCAACAGCCTTCTTACCCTTCTTACCCTTTTGCTCCTTGGCCTCTTCATCCTTCTCCGACACCTTCTCCTTTTGAACAGGTGCCTTCTCCGACACCTTCTTAGCTGGCACCTTGTTTTTTTAGCCACCGTGTCTTTTTCACCAAAGACTTTCTCTTTATCTTGAAGACATAAGTAAATGATATTTATTATTTTTTCCTTTGGGACTCATCAAACAAGCTAATGAAAAACTATTTTGATTTTAAAATTTTTTGTAACAACTGAATTGGACTAAAACTGTTTATCAAAACCAAGTAAAACTACTTTATGACTACTAAAATTAGAAGAACTTACATCTTAAAAGCGATTCAAAACGATAATTAACATAAATCTCAACATTAAAAGCAGTTAAAACTATACCTTTTGTTGCTTGACCTTGCTTTTTTTCGTCTTCTAATTCGAGATAAAGACAAAATCCTTTACGCTTCACTTCATCTTTGAACCGAATGGTTCAATCGACTCCGCTTTATCCAACTTAACAATGAGAATCTACATAAAAAGACATGATATAAATATGTTGATCAAAAATACCATGATACAATCCCATGGGATTGTATGGAATCCAATGGGATTCATTAGGCGATTTAAACAGTTTAACAAACTAAAAAGGAGCATGCAAAATCCTCTTAATAAATCCCATGAGATAAAAATATACCTTTTTCGGTTTTTCCGATAGACCTTTAAACTCTTATGTTTATCTTGATATCTTCGCCTCAATGGCTTAACCTTATCCGACTTATCAACCTTAGCCGACTTATCCGTTGGCTTACCAACTGCCTTCTTACCCTTCTTAGCCTCTGCATCCTTGGCTCCTTGGTCCTTGGCCTTATCCCCTTGCTCCTTGGAATCTGCATCCTTCTTCGACATCACCTTATCCGGCACCTTCTCCTTTTGAACAGGTGCCTTCTCCGATTACCTTCTTGGCGGCACTTTTTCGTGACAAAGACTTTCTTTTTTCACCGCACCTTGTCTTTTCCAGCCGACGACTTCTCTTTTTCAGCTTGAAGGATATCAGATTTGGTAACCACTTCTTCCGTGGGGAAATTGTGACAACACCTAACATAAAAAAAATAAAAAAAATAGATATACAATAATTATGCATTAAGAATCCCATTAGATTCATACTGAATCCCAACATCAGTTATACAAATTTACAATAACAATGAAATGAGCACATGTATGTAAGCCAAATTATAAACTCGAAACAATAACAATGAAATGAGCACATACATGTAAGCCAAATTATAAACTCGAAACATACAATAACATTGTTATGGTTTAGTCAAGACTAACACAACAACAAGCCATATTTCAAGTAGCAAAATATGCATACCAACATCGGTTATACAAATTTACAATAACAATGAAATGAGCACATGTATGTAAGCCAAATTATAAACTCGAAACAAACAAACCAAGTGTACCCTTGGTAGCTCTCGATGGTGGGTCGAGCGAGAACAACCACACACACCTTGTGGGCGGTCGTAACACGCAAACAAATGCCCTCTCGATTTCTCGTTTAAATCGAACCAAGACAAGCCAAACGCACCCACAGGGCTCTTGTTATCATACAAACACTACCCTTATGGGTAGTTTTTAGCCGAGGTCAACCCACGCCACAAACACACCCCATGGTGTTGGCTGAGACAGCGAACAAACAAACACGAGCCACTTGGGTTGGTGTTTAACCGAGAGCAACAAACACCCCTGGGTGGTGCCGTTGCTGTGAACCGCAACCCAATACAAACCACCCTTGTGGTGTTGTCTACTAAACTCGAACACGACCAAACAGCTTAAACGCTCAAAACTAATAACTATGTATACTCAAATCTTTACCAAGACCAAACAAGAAGTAAATATATATGACCTGAAACTCTTGTCAGGTCGTGAGCGACCCAAGACCAAATCAATTTAACAATTTTATGTTGATTTTCAACCACACGAATCTACAGAACACGTTTTTAAATTCCAATTTTTGTTTCCACGAAAACTAAATAATTCATTTGTTTAATTTGGTTAAACGAAAGACGCTAACATTATGTTGATTTTTTCTAATGCTACTTTTATGTCATTTCGCACATTCAATCAAAAGCTAAAACTACGCTACCAAAATAAGCAATCTAATCACAAATTTCAGTCACAACTCTTCAATCACAAATTAAGCTCTAAAATAAGCAATCTAATCTGATTATTATGGCTGTCCTAACAACAAGAAAAAGCAAATTAACCTAGTTAATGAAACCTATAACACAAACTTTAATCCATCACAAATTTCAATCACAAAATAAGCTACTTATGTTAATTAAGCAAAAATAATTAAAAATGAATTTGAAGCTTACTTTTATCAGAAACGTTAGATGAACGAGGTTTTGCCACTGAATCGCCTTTAGATAGGGCTAATTCATCTCGAATATCCATTTAAAATGAGTAATTACGGTTTCACGGTGGTTTTGGAGGTGGTTTTGGGGGTGGTTTGGGGGCGGTTTGGCGGTGGTTGGCGGTGGTTAGGGTTTGAAGATGGTTTGGGGATCTGAAAAGTTGAGAGGATGAGAGTGAGTGAAGCGTGTGTGTGTTTTCACGTTTCGTATTTTGAGTATAATGAGAATGTGAAATTACAAAATGACCCCTAAGTATAATTTTAGTTTCAAATGTAAATTAATCTAATCCATTGATTCGATTGTGCATGTTTTAGTAGCATTATGTGTACTTTTATATCTCGTTATTTGGTTATATTTATGTGATTTTAGTACTTTATCGTATCTAGAGATGTTCGTCTAGTATTTATAACCAAGTGCGTGGAAATGGAGGAAAATGTGGAAATATGCGCTAATCAAGATTCCCGCCTCAAGAAAGCTAAATCCCAAGTACCTTTGAAGACCTTAGTGATTGAAGAACCAAGTTCTACAAGTCGAGTGAAGAGTGAAGATCAAGTTTCATATCTCGAAGATCCAACCGATCCGTTACACCTTCACCGGATCGGTTGGAATTTGGTCGAATTAATATTTTTGCCATAACCGACCGATCGGTCGCAACCCGCAACCGGATCGGTCGGTGTGTTATTATTGAAGACCAGCCGGATCGGTTGGTCGATGACCGATCCGGTTGGAGAAGTCGCAGCTTGTCAAATCTTCATCACTAAGCTTCCCTTTGCATCCAAACGATTCTAGGTCCTTCTCTTGGTGTATTCTAGTCCCTTCCTTACTCCTTGGAGGCCAAGTTAAGCATTTAACACCCTAGGCCTTGGAATTAGTATAAATAGAGGCTAATTGTGAGCATATGAGACACACCTCAATTACAAAGCTCTCTACTCATCAAACCAAGCCTTAACCTCTTAAAATTCGTCCTTAGAAATCCGAGAAGTTTGAGTTCCGAAGTTCCACCTTGGAGGCCAAAACACTAAGAAGTCCACCACGATCCTTTGGGAATCATTACTTCATCATTTGTAATCTTATTCCAAGCATTGTAAGACTTTTAATCATGTTTTCTAATGATCAAAGTTATGAGTTTATGTTCATGTTTGCTATGAGTGGCTAGTTTCTTTATACACTTGCTTAAATGATGTTGATTATCATATGATTAGTTAGTGATTGTGTTAACATGTTTTAATTCAATTTCAAGTTAATTCTAAGATCCAATTGTGCTAAAGTTTCATAGTGACATTTGTTAATCAAGTTTGGCTAATTGGTAGTAATCGTTGGGGTCGAAAGAACTTCGTGTTATTCAACTAGTCATAATCATTTTGTCTATGGATGATTGTTTTACCCATTATTCTTGATTATACAAAGGAACTAAGGTGTGGTTGTAATAGAAACGCTTTTGATTATCAAATTGGATTGATCGGAAACATCTAAATGGTCGTAAGATTAGTTGTTGAGAATCAATTGTAGCCTTTTGTCTACGATCGGTTACCTTTTGTATTGACCATTTCTTAAGCAATTTGATGAGCAAGTGGATGTTTTTGTGTTTAAGTTTATTGATATAGACTTATGAAACTTGAATTGATCTTGAATTGATTGGTTAAACTTAAAGCTTGTTTTTATGAACTAAAATCTTGACGAAGGTTTAACTTGTAAGAACAATAGATTAGTTTTCAACTAATTATCACAACCAACATGTTAAGTAGTTAACACAATCACAGTAATCTATGTTATGAAACTAGTTTAAGCAAGTGTAGTTTTTAATCATCTGAATTTCATTATATCTATTTGCTTTGTTATATGTTTTGATAGACTCGTTAATTCAAACTTGTGCTCGATTCACTCAAATCCTCGCGAACGATCCCGACTTACCTTCATAATCTTGCTATAACGGACGAGTATACTTGCTCGTATGTGTTATTGGTAATATTGGTAATTCACCTTTATAAATTTAAAACTTGCACCAACCGGCACATCAAGTTTTTGGCGCCGCCGGGATTTGATTGTGTTTCAACAAGTTTTGAATTTCCTCACCGATTTAAAAAAAAAAAAAAAAAATTTTTTCACGAAACCTTAACCGGATCCGGTTGTCCTCAACCGAATCGGTTACAATTTTACCCATAACTCACTGGTCTAACCGATCGGTCGCATCCCGCAACCGATCCGTTACCTAATCAGATCCGAAAACTGCTGTTGTTTGTCCGTGTGTTTAGATATTGCCCGGATTCTCTAGGACATTGTATGAACACTCGAGCAGCGGAATAGAACCAATTACACCTCTTACCAACCCCGAACGCTTGATTCAAGAAGAAGAAGAACACGTTTCATACCATTAGAAAATCGTGTACCAAGAGTACCTAACCCACCATTTGATAACCTCATTGAAGCCAAAGTTGTTTACAACCCTTTCACCAATTTACCTTTTCCCATGGCGGACGATCAACCCATGGGAACCAATCGAACCGTAGCACCAACTCCCGAAAGTGCTATTGTTGCTATTAACCTTGGTGACAACTTCACCGTGAAGGGACATCACCTTTCTATGATCAAAGACCGACAATTCGATGGTCGCGGCGCTGGCCGATCCAAGATAAGCACATTGTCAATTCATCGAAATTTGCGGCATGTTCCGTTATGGCGACACCGATGTCAATGCCATTAAACTCAAACTTTTCCCATCATCATCCGGAGATGCTAAAGTATGGTACAATGAATTAACCCCGTGAATCATCAATACTGGGAGGAGATGAGGCAAGCTTTTGTGAGCCGATTCTTTCCACCGCCATGTTTGATCGACATGGGAGAAATTCGCTTTCAACCAAAACCCAAACGAATCACTTGTCAAGCTTGGCTTCAATGAAAGATTTGCTTCAGAGTTGTCATGGACATGGATTATCAAAAGGAACCATTATCCAAATCTTTTACCATGGACTGATGAAATCTCTCAAGGCATCCTTGATGTCGGAGGAATTTTTCTATAAAACTCCTAACGATGCACATCAATTACTCAAGATCGAGTACTTCTCAAACTTGATTGGTCCAAAGATTCAAAACCAAACCTCTCCGAAAACCGTTGCTTTTGTCGAAAACACCGATACCTCAAAACTCATGGAGAAGATGGAAGCGTTAACCTCACAAATCAACTCGCAATACAAGGATATCAAAGATGAAATGAAAGACATGCGAGACGGATGCAACAATTGTGGAGGAAATCACCCATCGTCCGAAAAGCGACGATAAACCTATGGGTGGACCAAAAGAAGGAGAAGCAAATTACGCCAAGGAGGATACCGTGGAGGAGGATATCGTAGTAATTATTACGGTCGAAATTTGAAATTGGCAAGATCGCCGACCAAGGGATGATAACCGTGATTCTCAACCACGAACCGACGATCCACCACACCAAACTTCCGACAAAAGATGTAAGAAACCGAATTCAAAAACCATGAGAGAATTCGTGGTCGGTCAAAATCCGCAAATGATTTTATAAAAATCAATTTTTCAATCTCAAAGCCAAAGTTGAGCAAGGATGTAAAAATCATCAAGCATCTATCCAAGATCTTGAAAACAAGCTTCATGCACTTTTCGACCAACATTCTTCTAGACCATCCGTTCATTGCCAAGTAACACTCAATCCAATCCAAAACCATCAAATGATAAGACGCACTGCCCACCCCAAACAAGAAATGAACATATCAATGTCGTTACAAGAAGTGGTCTCTCGACGATCCACCACCTAATCCTAATACTCCTGTCACCGTTGATAGTGAGGATGAAAACGAAGAACCAAACACAACTCAAACCACCAAAAGAAAGACATTCCATCCGTCAAGGCGATACACCAAAAATTCCTTATCCTCAACGCCTAAAGAAAGAAAAGATGGAAGAGCGTTATAAGAAGTTTATCGAAATAATCAAAGAGGTTAGACTCAATGTTCCTCTCGTTGATGTTATAGCCGAATGCCCAATTACGGAAATTTTGAAAGAACTTAATAACAAAAGCAAGCTTGAGCAAATATCAAGAACTTTTCTTAACGAAGAATGCTCACCATAGTTCAAAACAAAATTCCACCAAAACTCGGAGATCCCGGAGCTTTCTTATTCCATGTACTTTGGAATAACGTTAAATGTGATGCTTTAGCCGATCTTGGCGCAAGTATCAATTTGATGCCTTATTCACTCTATTCCAAGTTGTGCAACAACAACTTGAAACCAACAAAATGAGCATCCGATTGGCAAATCATTCCTATCAATATCCTGTGGAATAGCCGAGAATATGCTTGTTCAAGTCGGTAAATTCATTTTTCCCGTGGACTTTGTAATTTTGGAAATGGAAGAAGATAGTAAAGTCCCACTCATTTTAGGAAGACCTTTCCTAAATACCGACGCAATCATCAAAGTTAAAGGAAAAGAACTCAACCTTGAGTTGGGAAGATCGAATCACTTTTCTTATCGATAAAGCAATGCGCTACCCACATTCCAGTTGATGACACTTGTTTTAACGTCGATGTTATTGATGAAGTCACCGATGAGGAATTAGATGCATTATCGAACGAATCCGATCCATTCATGACTACTTCAAAAATCAATGAAACAGATTCGACAAAGAGTTTGATGATTTCATGAAAGTAGAATTTGAAGAAGATAACTCGTAAGAAGAAGAAATAGAGGAAGAGGAAGAAAATTTTGAGGAAATCACTTTCAATGACAAGATGCGAATAAAATCCTCTATCGAAGAACCACCCACGGATCTCGAACTCAAACCTCTCCCAAATCATCTTGAATATGCTTATCGGAGGAGAACTCACTTCTTCCAAGAGTCATATCTTCATTGCTCGAGGATGATGAGAAAGAAAGTTTAGTTTCCGTACTCAAAATCACAAACAAGCTTTTGCTTGGAAAACATCCGATATCCCGTGAATTAGTCCTAATTTTGCAAACACAAAATCAATTTTGAAGAAGGGATTAAACCCGTGGTAGAACGTCAACGTAGACTAAATCCCAACATGAAAGAAGTTGTTAAAAGGAAATCATTAAACTTTCGATGCCGGAATCATTTACCCAATTGAGGATAGTCCTTGGGTAAGCCCTGCTCACCGTGTTCCCAAGAAAGGAGGAATGACGGTTGTAACTAATGAGCGAAATGAGCTAGTTCCAACTAGAACTGCCACCGGTTGGCGTGTTTGTATTGACTATCGTAAGTTAAACAAAGCCACCGTAAAGGATCACTTTCCGCTCCCGCTCATGGATCAAATGCTTGAAAGACTAGCGGAAATAAATTCTTTTGTTTCCTCGACGGATTTTCGTGATATTTCCAAATTCCCATCGATCCTAACGATCAAGAAAAGACCACCTTTACTTGTCCTTTTGGAACCTACGATATCGGCGTATGCCTTTTGGTCTTTGCAATGCACCCGCGACTTTTCAGAGGTGTATGATCGCCATATTCCAAGACATGCTAGAAACCTCCATGGAAGTTTTCATGGATGATTTTTCGCCTTTGAGATTCATTCAAGCTTGCCTTTCTAATCTCGATAAAATGCTCGAAAGATGCTAAGTCGCACATCTTGTTCTCAATCGAGAAATGCCACTTTATGGTAATCAAGGAATTGTGCTTGGCCACAAAATCTCTAGTGCCGGAATGGAAGTCGACAAAGCAAAGGTCGATGTCATCTCAAAACTTCCACCACCAACCAACGCCAAAGCCGTTAGGAGTTTTTAGGACATGCCGGTTTTACCGCCGATTCATCAAAGATTTTTCCAAAATATCTCGTCCGATGACAAAACTTTGAGAAAGAATCTATCTTTGACTTCGATGTCGATTGCATAAAAGCTTTCAATCATCGAAATCTCAACTTACTAGTGCTCCAATCATGGTTTCACCTAATTGGTCACTACCTTCGAACTTATGTGCGACGCAAGCGATTTTGTTGTTGGAGTCGTCTTAGGACAACGCGAAGGAAAACACTTTCGCCTATATATTTTGCCAAGAAGACACCGAATAGTGCCCAAAGAAAATTATACCGTCACCGAAAAGAATTACTAGTCGTTTTGCGCTTTGACAAATTCAGATCATATCTTGTGCTCTCAAAAAAAATGCTTTTACCGATCATTCAAGACTCAAGTATCTGTTTCACCAAACAAGACGCTAAACCACGCCTTATTCGATGGATTTTGTTACTCCAAGAATTTGACATCGAAATCAAAGATAAGAAAGGAGCAGAGAATCTTGTCACGATCACTTATCCCGCCTCGAAAATCCTAATCTTGAGGAGTTGAAAGAAGAAGAAATCGATGATTATTTTCCGATGAAACTCTTATGACCATCGACGGAAATGACGATCCTTGGTTTGTCGACTTTGCAAACTACCTCACGGAGGAATTCTCGTAAAAGGACTAACTCATGCTCAAAGAAGCAAATTCTTTTCGAACTCAAATACTATTTTGGGAAGAGCCATATCTTTTCAAAATGTGTCCGATGGGATGATCCAAGATGTATTTTGGTTCCAAACTCAGTAAAATTCTTGACGAATGTCACCATGGCCCCACTGGGGACATTATGGTCCTTCCACCACGCCTAAGAAAGTTTTTGATGTTGGATTCTATTGGCCAACAATATTCAAAGAAGCACATACACTTGTTCAAAATCGTGACGCTTGTCAAAGAACCACCAATCTCTCTCAAGGGATGAAATGCCATTAACAAGCATTCAAGTGTGTGAAATATTCGATATTTGGGGAATAGATTTCATGGGACCTTTCCTAAATCCCACAAATTCAATACATTCTCGCTATAGATTACGTGTCCAAATGGGCGAAGTCGAAGCTTTACCGACAAACGATGCTCGTGTCGTCGTTAATTTTCTCAAAAGCTTTTCGCTCGTTATGGAATTCCCAAAGCACTCATAAGCGATCGTGGAACTCATTTCGCAATCAACAAATGGAAAAACCATGAAAAGATATGGAGTTCATCATCGATTTGCGATCGCTTATCATCCACAAACTAGTGGTCAAGTCGAAAATACCAACAGAGCTCTCAAAAGAATACCGAAAACCGTAAAAGACAATCCATCTTTATGGGCAAGAAAACTTGATGATGCTCGTGGGCATTTCAGACGGCTTATAAAACACCAATTGGTACACTCCTCATGCACTCGTATGGGAAGACTTGTCATTTGCCGCTCAAGTTGAACATCGTGCTTATGGGCGCCGACAATGTAACACCGATCTCAAAATAGCCGGAGAGAAAAGATTTTGCAATTGCACGAACTCGATGAATTAAGACTCCAAGCTTATGAAAACTCCAAACCAGATAAAGCCGTAACAAAAGCTTATCATGATAAAAGCTACGAATTCAAAAGAATTCAAAGCCGAGATAAAGTTCGCTTTTAACATGAAATTCAAATTCAAAGCTCCTAAGTTACAACCAAAATGGTTTGGACCATATGTCGTTAAACATGGATATCCATCCGGTATGTCGAACTCTATGACAAACAAGGTGGAAGTTTCATTGTTAATGGACACCGAATCAAGTTATATTACGACAAGGAGCAAACGAATGAAGTTTCAGCTATGAAGTTGTCCTCGAGACACCATGAGAATGAATTAAACTATCACCTTTGTAGCACCATTTCGGAAGAATTCCACAAACTGCTCCATGGAAAACAATCACGAGTTCGTCTCGAACGATATTGAAGATATCGTGAAGAATTCATGTACATCCCCGAACTTTACAATGTTCAAAGTCGCCTTGCAAATGAATAAATTGGGAAGACTCGAGTCGCCGATGACTCGATAATAAACAAGCGCTTTCGGGAGGCAACCCGTGTGTTTCAGATTTGATTTTTGTGGTCACTCCCCAAAGTTTTAAACCTTTGGTTGAACTTAAGTGTGGGGGTGCCACCTTTAATAAAACCTTTGTTTGTTTATAAGATTGTGTGCAGTGATGATTTCTCTAGTGGACGCCAGAATGAAGAAGATTTTAAGTCGATAAACTCGTTGACATATCTGGTTTCATCTCTATTTTCCCTATTTCTATACTTTGAAGTTCGCTTATCATTGAGGACAATGTCTAACTTAAGTGTGGGGGTGAATAGGAAAATTAGAGTTTTCATGCTTAAATTTAAATTTTGTTTGCCCTTGTGATCTAGTTGTTTTCACACTTTTAGGATTATCTATTAGAATAATCGGATCATTCCATCGGTAAAATTGGTAATATTTGAAACTTCGAGATGTGTTCCGATTACTATTGCAATCCATTCTGGGATCGATAACATTTGCTAACACATATTATACCCTTTCCACTAAATTGTGAGGATTTGAGCCTATTTCTTATTAGCATACATCTTTTATGCTTAGAATTTTTGTTATGAGTGTGCCGGTGATTTTATTTATTCTAGAACTTGTGCTTGTAAATCATTACCGCATCAGCAGTGAGATTGCATTCATGCGATATAAGTGAATTCGTGTGATAAAGAGGCACCTTAGGATTTAACCCAAATGGCCTTCCATTTTACATCTAATGATATATTAGCTAGCCTCATTGGTTAGTTAACCACCCACATGGACCCATTTGTAGTGCTCATTTTAGCACTAGATACCCCTAGTTACACCTTCCGAGCCATCCTTTCGCTTTTGCTTCACCCGTAAAATACAAAAGATTTTACATTTTAAACCTTAGCCTACCCCATATCAATGTCTAAACGGTTGGTTGCTAGTTTCATGGAAAGTGAAGATTGTTCAAATGATTATGAGTACCACATCCTATGTGATTGATTGAGCCATGCATTATGTATGTTCAAAAAAAAAAAAAAAAAAAAAAAAAAAAAAAAAAAAGTTGTGTTGAAAGTATGGAAATAATAGCCAATGTGCTATGTTCAAGAACAATTGTCATGGCAAAGCAAAAGTCGTGGAAAGTGAAAAGAAGAAATTGAAGCTATAATCATTTATTTGGTTCGTGGAATGTTTGATAGCTAGCAACATGGGTATTAGACTTGATTTCATTTTTATTTTAACACCAATTTCATTAACATTCCCATGCCTTATCCATACCCTTAACCCGAAGCCTATCATTATAACCCGAATAAAAGCCCTCTTTAGATGTTTTTACTTGGTGCTCACGCCACATCGGTGGAGTTTTGTTTCTTGTACAAGCTTATGGTAATAATCTAATCACGACTGAGCAATGAGTGTGATTTATCTTGTTACTCCACTAAAATGAGTGATTGAGTGAATTATATTCCATTATTTTTCGTGAGGTGTTTTGAAATGTTTATCATGCAAGAAAATCATTGGATATTGTCAAACATCTTGATGTTTCACCTTTATAAGCATAATTGATGAATCTTCTCTCGTATTTATACTTGGTTGATTTGCATCACATTTTTCATAATCACGATCCGTACCAAATGGATGTTTTTCCTAGATTTGCTTGAGGGCAAGCAAAGTTTAAGTGTGGGGAATTTGATAACACTCGATTGTGCATGTTTTAGTAGCATTATGTGTACTTTTATATCTCGTTATTTGGTTATATTTGCGTGATTTTAGTACTTTATCGTATCTAGAGATGTTCGTCTAGTATTTATAACCAAGTGCGTGGAAATGGAGGAAAATGTGGAAATATGCACTAATCAAGATTCCCGCCTCAAGAAAGCTAAATCCCAAGTACCTTTGAAGACCTTAGTGATTGAAGAACCAAGTTCTACAAGTCGAGTGAAGAGTGAAGATCAAGTTTCATATCTCGAAGATCCAACCGATCCGTTACACCTTCACCGGATCGGTTGGAATTTGGTCGAATTAATATTTTTGCCATAACCGACCGATCGGTCGCAACCCGCAACCGGATCGGTCGGTGTGTTATTATTGAAGACCAGCCGGATCGGTTGGTCGATGACCGATCCGGTTGGAGAAGTCGCAGCTTGTCAAATCTTCATCACTAAGCTTCCCTTTGCATCCAAACGATTCTAGGTCCTTCTCTTGGTGTATTCTAGTCCCTTCCTTACTCCTTGGAGGCCAAGTTAAGCATTTAACACCCTAGGCCTTGGAATTAGTATAAATAGAGGCTAATTGTGAGCATATGAGACACACCTCAATTACAAAGCTCTCTACTCATCAAACCAAGCCTTAACCTCTTAAAATTCGTCCTTAGAAATCCGAGAAGTTTGAGTTCCGAAGTTCCACCTTTGGAGGCCAAAACACTAAGAAGTCCACCACGATCCTTTGGGAATCATTACTTCATCATTTGTAATCTTATTCCAAGCATTGTAAGACTTTTAATCATGTTTTCTAATGATCAAAGTTATGAGTTTATGTTCATGTTTGCTATGAGTGGCTAGTTTCTTTATACACTTGCTTAAATGATGTTGATTATCATATGATTAGTTAGTGATTGTGTTAACATGTTTTAATTCAATTTCAAGTTAATTCTAAGATCCAATTGTGCTAAAGTTTCATAGTGACATTTGTTAATCAAGTTTGGCTAATTGGTAGTAATCGTTGGGGTCGAAAGAACTTCGTGTTATTCAACTAGTCATAATCATTTTGTCTATGGATGATTGTTTTACCCATTATTCTTGATTATACAAAGGAACTAAGGTGTGGTTGTAATAGAAACGCTTTTGATTATCAAATTGGATTGGTTGGAAACATCTAAATGGTCGTAAGATTAGTTGTTGAGAATCAATTGTAGCCTTTTGTCTATGATCGGTTACCTTTGTATTGACCATTTCTTAAGCAATTTGATGAGCAAGCGGATGTTTTTGTGTTTAAGTTTATTGATATAGACTTATGAAACTTGAATTGATCTTGAATTGATTGGTTAAACTTAAAGCTTGTTTTTATGAACTAAAATCTTGACGAAGGTTTAACTTGTAAGAACAATAGATTAGTTTTCAACTAATTATCACAACCAACATGTTAAGTAGTTAACACAATCACATTAATCTATGTTATGATACTAGTTTAAGCAAGTGTAGTTTTTAATCATCTGAATTTCATTATATCTATTTGCTTTGTTATATGTTTTGATAGACTCGTTAATTCAAACTTGTGCTCGATTCACTCAAATCCTCGCGAACCATCCCGACTTACCTTCATAATCTTGCTATAACGGACGAGTATACTTGCTCGTATGTGTTATTGGTAATATTGGTAATTCACCTTTATAAATTTAAAACTTGCACCAACCGGCACATCACCGCAACTTACCATATGTACCAACCGAAAACGCTCTTTTCGAAGAAACACCATCACTTCATCTCCAAATTTGAATAACTTCACACGTTGATGCTTATCCGAAACGGCTTTATACTTAGCATTTGATTTGTCAATTTTGGCTCTAACAACCTCATGAGTAGCTTGAACCTCTTCCACCATCTTTAGCACTCGTCTTTCTCGGTAAATCAATCAAATCCACCACTTTTCTTGGCGACGTCTTGTAAACAACCTTAAATGGTGAAAACCCCGTTGAACTATGAACCGCACTATTGTAAGCAAACTCGGCTTGAGCCAACGACACATCCCATATCTTCGGCTTCTCTCCACACAAACACCTAATCATGTTTCCCAAAGTTCTATTGACCACCTCGGTTTTACCATCCGTTTGAGGATGAGCGGTACTACTAAAGCTCAATGATGTACCCAAACGCCTCCAAAGAGTTAACCAAAAGTGAGCAAGAAACTTACTATCTCGATCCAAAGTAATTGACTTGGGAACTCCATGCAAACGAACTACTTCTTGAAAGAACAACCTAGCAATATATGCCGCATCCGAAGTCTTATTGCAAGGAATGAAATGCGCCATCTTAGAAAACCTATCAATAACAACAAACATGGAATCGACTCCCCGTTGGGTACGAGGAAGTCCTAACACAAAATCCATAGAAGTATCAACCCAAGGACTCTCGGGTACGGGTAATGGCATATAAAGTCCCGTATTTTTGTGCAACACCCTTTCCTTCTTGGCACACAACATACCTCTTCACAAATAAACCAACATCCCTCTTCAATTGAGGCCAATAAAATCGGCTCTCCATGCTAGCAATAGTCTTGTCAGGACCTAAATGAGCACTTAAACCTCCCGCATGTACCTCCTTGATCAATTGACTCCTAAATGAAGTCTTAGGAATAAACAATCGATTACCTTTAAACAAATAGCCATCAAGTACAAGAAACTCACCTCGATGTTGCTTGGTCTCAATTTCTTCCCAAATGCTACGAAAATCATCATCTTCAACATACAACCCTTTAATTGAATCAAAACCCACAACATCATTACTAATAGTAACCAATAAAGTAGTCTTCCTACTCAATGCATCCGCTACCTTATTACGTGTACCCTACTTATGCTTGATCACATAGTTGAACTTCTCGAAGAAACTCGCCCACCGTGCATGTATCTTATTTAAATGCTTTTGGGTTTGAAAGTACTTGAGAGCCTGATGATCCGTATGAACCACAAACTCCCTTTGAATTAAGTAATGCTCCCACTTCTTCATTGCTTGAACAACCGCATACAATCCTTGTTCATAAGTCAACCACTTTTTTCGAGCCTCATTTAATTTTTCACTATGAAATGCCACGGGCCTACCTTCTTGAGACAAAATGGCTCCAATTCTGGTTCCACAAGCATCACACTCTAATTCAAAAACTTTATCAAAGTTAGGTAAAGAAAGTACCGGTGCGGTTGTCACAAATCTTCTATAAAAAGTTGCCACAATGCTACTAAAATTTGTGATTGGCGCCACAATGCTACTAAAATTTGTGATTGGCGCCACAATGCTACTAAAATTTCTCACAAATCTTCTATAAAAAGTTGCCAATCCATGAAAACTCCTAACTTCGGTCAAAGTCTTAGGCGAATGCCAATCTCTAACCGCCTTAATCATTTCATCATCCACATGAATTCCATTCGAACTCACAATATAACCAAGAAACAAAAGCTTGTTAGTGAGAAAAGTGCACTTCTTTAAATTAACAAATAACTCATTATCCGTCAAGGCTTTCAAAACCATCCGTAAATAATCAAAGTTTTCTTTCTCCGTTTGACTATAGATCAAAATATCGTCAAAATAGACCACCACAAACTTACCCATAAATGGTCTAAGAACTTGAGTCATCAAACGCATAAAAGTACTAGGTGCATTAGATAATCCAAATGGCATAACGAGCCACTCGTATAACCCATCCTTCGTTTTGAAGGCGGTGTTCCATTCATCACCCGGCTTAATCCGGATTTGATGGTACCCACTCCTCAAATCAATCTTAGAAAACACTTTAGCACCCGAAAGTTGATCTAATAAATCATCAAGACGTGGAATAGGAAAACGATACCTTACCGTGATTTTATTGATGGCACGACTATCGAAACAAATCCTCCAACTTCCATCCTTCTTTGGCGTAAGAAGTGCCGGAACCGCACAAAGACTAATGCTTTCTTGAATATGCCCCTTTCTCAACAATTCTTCTACTTTCTCATACAAGATATCCAACTCCTTAGGACTCATCCTATAGTGAGGAAGGTTTGGCAAACTTACTCCGGGAACCAAATCAATTTGATGTTGAATGTTCCTTAACGGTGGTAAAGAATCCGGTGTATCATCCGAGAACTCTTCAAGCACGGACTTAACCACTTCCGGAATCACATTATCCATACCATCTTTAACCCCATTCACTACCAAAGCATACGAAACCCCCGTCTCCTTCCTTTCGGCTTGAAACTCTTTTGGTGATGAAACCAACATCACCAAATTCTTGCTTTCCATTTTCTTTCCGGGAGAAGTGACACCTAAAGGTAACATAGCAATATATTTCCCACTCCATTTAAACAAATACATATTTGACTTACCCTGGTGCGTAGCATCCAAGTCATGTTGCCATGTTCATCCTAGCAAAACATGACATGCTTCCATATCAACCACATCACAAGTAATCAACTCATTATAGTGCTTCCCAATAGCAAGAGGAACCTTACAAATTTCAGTCACCTTAATCGCCGGTTCCTTCTTAATCCACCCAATTTGATATGGATTGGGATGAGGCTCGGTTGGTAGCTTAAAAGCTTTAACCAGGGCCTTAGACACCAAATTCTCACAACTCCCTCCATCAATAATAATGGAACAAATCTTCTCTTTAACCAAACACTTAGTTTAAAAATCTTATTTCGTTGTGAAGAATCACTAACCTTTGGCGAACACAAAGTCCGTTGTATAACACACGCCATATGTTCTTTGTTAGTGCAAATATTACGATATTTAATCTATCTGATCTCGTTTGTTTTGATTGATGACAAACATGTAACTTGTAATACATAACGTAAAATGTACAAGTTACTTGTAATTACATTTGTCTCAACATACATTCAACACCTCTCGATGTCTCAAGTCCTCGTATGTTACAACACAGGTTCGTACATGTTTGTTATGTGGCATTATGATCAAACCCATTAACAAATCATTTAGAATGTTTAAAATACGTTTAGAGTCACTAAGTATTTTAATAGGTTAACCATTCTATTTGAACCTCATTTTACATTTTGCATTCACAAGTATTTCAAAAGGTAACTAGACATTTTATCAACTAGTTACATAATACATTTTACAAGTTTACTTTGATAAACCTTTAATCTAAAATGGAAATACATGTTACATCATGTCATGCATCATCTTTGAAATCCTTGGAAGATCACTTGAATATTTTGGTTAGATTGACACTCAATATATCAAATGTGATCTTAGTAAGATTTGGTAATATCTTGGAAAGATTTGAAGAAAGATTTTTAGATTTTATGTCGGACCCACGGTACCAAATTGTATAAAGGACGGAACCCTTTTAAGGGGTCCGTGGTCCGTGGGCGCGCTCTGTCCACTTTGGCTATAAATAGAAGCCCATTGTTTTCCCATTTCTTCACCACTTCAAAGCAAATCTTCTCCACCTTCTTGCATACATTTAGATCAATCATTAACAATGTAGTAACACACATTAAACACCCTAATGATCATGATCATAATGCTTCTAACATTCATCTTTGTTGTAAGCATACTCTTTGATCAACCAAGGAAATCTTGGAGATCTAGCCATCCCCACTCACCACAAGTTGAAGATCTATCACAACAAGTTTAGGGAACTTGTGATCTTCATCATGAAGGCTTCCTATCAATGGAAGTTCATTTAGAAGTAGTTATTCATATCCATTAGACATTTGTGTCATGGATCATTAGTGTAAACATCATTGCATCATAACAACACTTTCACCAAACTAGATTAGATGGTTTATGTGTTTGTGCCATAAAACACAAGGTTTATTATGTTGGGCCATAAAACATATTGGGAGTGGTTGTACCCTTGTAAAAGAACTCGACATCTAGCTTAGTGTCGGAAATATTGTATAAGCGACGTTAGGTTGGTTCTACCTCGAACTAGAACCCGGTATTTAGCTTTGTACCGGAAAAAGTGTAGCGACGATTGTAAGGTTTTCTCCGCCGAGAAGGGAGCTTGTTGATTTAGTGAAGTAACTCTCGAGTTGGGTACTCGGGGAGTGGAGTAGGCGGAAAGGAGATCCGTGACCGAACCACTATAAATCCTCGTGTTCGGTTTGCACTTTCCTTTCTTTATCTCTTTACTTTTATACTTGCACTATACTATTGTTTGTGATGTGGTTTGATGTTCATGATTGTGTGACAACTTTGTTTACCATGCTTTATATTAGTCACAAACAATAATTGGTACTTTCATATTATAACAAGCTTCATAAGCGATTTGATACTAAAGATCTAAAGTTTTTAAGCGGTAGCGTATTCACCCCCCCACGTTTCCACAATTGGTATCGAGCCACGTAGCTCTTATTTTCAAAACAAATGGTTTTAAAATAGAGTACGATCCATGTATCAAATTACCATTGAGCGAAAAATAATATGAAAAATGCTTTGCTTGTTATACTTAGAAATTTTGTTGTTAAATGTAACTTTGTATACAAGCTTGAAGGTTTTCTTGAAAAATAAAATAAAAGTTTGTTGAAAGAACTAGTAAGTATTGTATTGTGTGCTTATAGAAAATTTACGAAGAAATATGATTTTAAAGGAGTGTTTGGGATAACTATAAATCTAGTTGAAAAATCACCTCCGTAAATGTTTAAGATAAGTTACATAAGTAGATATGTTGTTAAATATGTGTATTATATGTTTACTATGAAATCTAGTAAGTCACACACGTTTTCTCTATGTCAAATACTAGTTTTGGTGAATCATCTCGAGGACCACGGCACCAAATCTTATAAAGGCGGATCCCTTTATTTGGTTCCGTGGGATCCGTCTGACAAAGATATCACGATTTTGGGCAACTTCAAAAATCATAACTAATTAACCGTAAGTCCGTACAAGTCGAGCCACCTATCATTTTAAAGGGAATTAAGTCTACTTTCATTTAAAAATACTCTCATGGCCTGAGTCTAATTTTAAATAAGTGAAATAGACCAAATACTACAATATGTCTAAAATATTAAGTTTCGCTTTAACATAAAAACTCAAAATTTTGAATCAAACAATATAAGTTGGTATTCTTAGAACTTTGATACAACTTCTTTTGAAACTAATTAATTTGGTAATATGTTTAAAGGAAACTAATCAAGCTTGGTATACATCGTCATATTTAAACGCTAGATGACGAAAAGTGTTTTTCATTTTATGCTATGCTAAATAACTACCTGTTTATGTTGTTTGCATATATGGTGCTTGCTTATTTTCAAATTGTTGTTTACACTTGTTTGGTTGCATAATATAAGTGTCAATCTTGCCATGTTTTTTTATTCACTTGTTTGGCAACTTCTTGTTTATGCACAATAGGTCTTTGCTAGATTTTGTGCAATAAGTTAGAAAATGATTTTACCATCACTTGTAGAATTAGATAACTTTCTTTGCATAGGTTATACTAAAATCTCGCATAACTTATGAAATGTCATAACTCAATTATCAATGAGTACTAACTAAAATTAGTCAAGTACTTTGAAAAATGGAGTTTTTAAGAGAGTGTTTGGTACAAGGACAAAAACAATGTTGTATGATGTCATTTATGTGTTCTTGCTTCGTAGGATGATAAACTAACTAAAACATTGATGTATGCTAACCGGTTCATGCAGGGGGATAGCACACGGGTGTTATCAAATTTTACCCATTTTCACTTATATGTGAAAATCGTTAGCTCTTGTTCAAAATCAATGCTCCACTATGTTTGTGTATGCGTTATTGACTGTTCCTAACTAGAAATAGTTAATGCCATATGTTTTGAGAAAAATTTCAGGTTTCGAAATGTCCCGATAGTTAAAATATGGGTGTGTGAAGATTTACGGTCACCACGGACGAGACGGCACCAATTATTTGGTTTCGCCGTTATAGCTTTTGGTACCGCCATACACGTGCAAGCGGACGAGGCGGCACCATTATTTTGGTTCCTTTGTGTGAAAAATTGGTACCGTGAAACCTACGGTAAGTTATTGAATTTTACTAAATCCGCAATCTAATTTACCAAACGTCGTTTCTAGGATAGTTGTTAATGTATATCTTTCATACCTATTCAACACATCCTCAATGGATTAACTTAGGATGTTTGACATGATTTTAGACACTTTCATCTCATTAGAAACTACCATCTTTGTATGGATTAACATCAAATCCATGAATCCTTAGTTCCATAAATCGACACATTCAAGATGATCATTTTCACACCTTCATTTGTTACTTTTCCTCAAGCTTAGCATTTCTTAAAGCAAAGTCAAAATGACTAAATCCTTAACCTCAAATAAGCCACTTAAGAAAACCACTAGGATTAGCATTCGATCTTGTTGCTTCATTAACTTGAGCTCTTCATCCTCGGACTCATTACCTCTCAACATCTCATCAACCATTCAAGATGTGAACTTTCTAAACTTGAGTACTCCAACTCCACCACCACCAAAATCACCCACCATCATCCAAAACAACTTCACTACCAAAGTCTCCAAAGCTTGTACCTATCAAACTTTGTGCAACACCACCAACATCTCCTCACCCGTTTGCGGATGACTTAGATGACTTACCGAGACTAATAAACTGGACTCATTATTTGCAAAGATATCATACACAAGTCTATCATATGACTATAGATATTGTTTTGTATCTACATGTATTGCCTCACCTGGTTAACATGAAAATAATGTGTCATCCTTCAAGACGATAAGTATTTACATCGAATCATAACTCACACATATGTTAAATACATATTATCAAGTCTTGTTATCCTTGAGTTCAATCTAAGCTTTATAATCTCAACAAATTAGGATTGACAACTTAAGTATTTCATCCGAAATATTCAAGTATATGCGACTTACGATTGTAGTCATTAAAAGTCATATCCGAAAAATCAACACCCAAGTATTTTAACAACACATGTTGAAACACTTATCCAAAACAAACAACCCACGGTGCCACTTATCCCTCTTTGACACCTACTATCCCTCTTCCATCTTTTGGCACCATTAAGCGTGTTGCTCATGAACTTCCAAGAGCATCCTTTAAACCAAACGTGACCTTTCAAGATGTACCTATACCTCAGCCCCTAAGCTTCATAGACATGACCAAAACTTCAAGCACTTCACCCACTAGTTGTAGCAACCAATGAACCATAAGAATTAGTATCCGTATTTTTGTGTTCAACATCTATGGACAAATAATCAACCTAAGTACTCCCATAGCACAACAAACCCCTACATCACCACATCCTTATTTAGACACTAGAAGACCTACCACCTAGATCAACCAATCCACCATCCTTACCATCATTTGAATTCATTGAGTGTATTGCTCAAAAGCCCTTGTGTTCAACACTTGTCTTGAATCAAATGCATGTTTGAACAAACTCAAACATCCTTTCCAACATATAAGGACTTAGATAATTCATTATGGCTAGAACCTCAACTATCAAATAAGCATGGTGCTCTTGGTAATTGTTGTCAATTTCCACTAGGTATAAGTAGTACTACCTTTACAAATTATCAAAGTATTAGTAATACTTTGTCGTTAAACTTCGCATAAATTTCGTTAAACCTCAAATCAACATTTTAACAACATATGTTAAAATGCAATCTCAAAGCCAACATCATACACCCCAAGCAACAATGACTCTTGAGGAGTATACATAAGAAACTCGAGTGAATTCCTCTTGTCATCATCTAGTGAATATAATCTTGAGACCAAGTTTATTTAGATGGGACTATCCGATTCAAACACTTTGGCTTCATATCTTCATTTAGGAAAACATGATGTTTTGAAGAACATTATGACTAAGATTCATGCGTTAAGATTTCATCTTGTTAAAAGGATATTGTATATCCTATGCATCATTCTTGCGACATAAATAGTTGTGTTACAAGAGATTTCATTACACCTCATTGGCTAAATGATCTTGAAACAAACATCTACAAGTTCTATGAACTAGCATATCCAATTCATCTTGTCATACTTGTTTTCATAAGCATGATAACTTTATCCCATGGGATAATCTCATTTGTTGAAAGATACTATTTGTATCTATTTCCTTTCAAGCGTACATCATAACCTAACCTTGCTCAAACCGAGTGCACATCCAAGGTTAAAACTACACATCTTTAGAGCATACACAAGATCTATTGAAGTTGGTAACCTCACTTAGATTATTGTTAAATAAAATACCAAAGAGCTTTCTTGAGAACGTTCTTAGTTTAACATATTCTCTAGTCTTAGATGATCAATTCACATTTAAATTACACACTTCAACTCAACATAAAAGATGTCATCCATTAGATCATACAATTAGTTGTGTAATTTGAACAACTTTAGATTCTAAACACAAGATTAAAACACATTGTTTATCAAACACACCATTGTTAAAATCATGTGTATAACATGACGTCTTCATCACCTTAGTTATATTGCATATTAGTTAAGTCACATTAAGCCAAGTATTGGTAAACTATCATCTTTTATGCACTTTAATATGCAAAAGTAGGAGTTCCCATCTTTCTAACATGAGAATGACTCTTGGAGAACCTATTGCACTAGAAACTCAATTTGACCTAACGGTTGAATTGCTTCACGGAGAGAAGTTGGGTATGTGGAATCACCCGTAAAATGGTCGTGTTTAGCCTTAATTGAGCACCGCTAGTAATAGTCTCATATTCATTCTCCAACTTGAAAATCTGTATTCCTATACTTGCCTAAAGTAAGTGTTAAAACATTGATAGTTTGCCTCGCCTAAGGAATACTAATCAAACAAGTAGTATATATGACTTTTCTTTCAAAACCACTTGCATTGCACTTACATGTGTTAATTACATATTCTTGTTTGATACGATAAGTTGATTTGACATTATCTTAGTGTTTGATAACTAGTCAAATGTGTAAACCTTAGTAAAACCACTTGCATTGCACTTACATGTGTTGATTACATGTTCTTGTTTAATCGATAAGTTGATTTGACATTATCTTAGTGTCATAATGTATAAACCTTGGTATGGTTTTATCTTCATAATGCTTGTATTCTTGTTTCATGCTACTAAACATTTAAACCTAAACTTTATTTCCATGATACTTACTTTTGAATTATTTTTAGCATGATTAACTTATGTTAATATGCCATTTTGATACGTGATAATTTTGATATGATATATTTATGTTTGAAAGTTATTAGTTGGCATTCATTACATCTATGTGTAGTACGATCCAAATGATACATGCTCCAAATTGTTATGTCTTAAACATGGCTTGCATGAATCTTTCATCTTGTTTCTTTTGCTTCTTGTCTCACTATTTGTTTGCTACGTGTGCACATATAATATGTCAAAGTGCTTTTGGCATGACAAACTTTTAGAAGCCTTTTTATCTTACAAATTAATCACATAGATTATTGTATATCCAAGTATGCTTAAGTGTCTAAGTCTAACGACAAAACAATCTCATAAATGAAATGTCTTGAATAAAGTCGTATTCTTGCATAATATGATTGTTTTGATGCTATCTTGTGTGGTGATTTCTTGTCTACTAAGTGCAATGTGTTATTTTTGCTTATATAATATGTTATCATTTGATTTCTATCATGTTAACATCTTTTGTCACTAACAAATTTGTTTTGTAGGTTGATAACAAATTATTTGTTATCTCACTTGGTTCTAACTTTTATATGCTCATTTTGCATAATCCCCTTTATTGCTACGTAGATTAGTACTATGCTTTATGGGACCCCTACACTTGCATATAGTTTAAAAGCATATAAAATTAAGTTCTAGCGGGTTGGCTTTGCATTTTTGTATTTCAACCGACCTCTTTGCAAATCTCATTTTGCTTCCGCTTTCCAAAAATCACCTCCATCATTATTTATAACAATACTCTAATCCTCTTCACTTCCTATTAGGAAACCACATGCCTCATCATACGATCATCTCGTATTAATCGAGAAGAGGTACGTAACTTTAAGGATGAAGTTCATTGTATGCTAACCATCATCCAGAAAAACATCACTAAGCTCATCTCTTTCGTTAACCCGAATAACCTCCTAAACATTTTGTTGTCATTCCTTATTTGATACACATTATGTTGGATGTCCACAAATTAAGGGGGAGAGAAATTCATTCACATAATTGTCTTCTGTCAAATTTTATGTCTCTTAGACTCTACAATACCAACACATAGGTAAACACCACTTAGCTAAAGCCGGTTCATGAAACCATAACTAGTTCAACCTTTTTCGCACCAATATCTCATCAAGTGAAAAACGCATCATGTGTTTTTACAAAACGTCTTCATCTCCACATATAGGATTTTCCTTAAACTAGCACCTTACAACTTCACTATCTAGAACACCATCATAGGATCTTATCCTTTTCTCGCTTATCATGCATGTCCTTGTCGGTGCAAGCGATATATTAATCAAAACGACCATTTCCAACACGTTGGTCCATCCAACTCTCACTTATATGATGTCATTCTCATCCTCATATAGGTACTCATTATTATTATTAGTATTTTCCATATTGTCTTCACTTCTTTTCAAAGTGATAATCATCCATGTCGGTCAAAACCATGCTAATACTACCTTTCCCATTGTCACCTAGAATAGGTCATTTTATAATTCGTGTCAATCGATGAACGAATTTATCTTCATGTTATCACTTTTAGATAGAACACATTATTGATTACTCTTGGGTTAAAGCATATGAGAACTTGCTCAAAACAATAGGTTGTTGGCATCAATAAATCATTCAAATCATAACCCTTATGCATCATTGAAATGCAATGTCCATTCATATTTTTTTCTTAGCTTTGGTCACTTGATATGACGAAAGGATTGCATGAGTCCATATTTTTTATATTTGCTATACATATGAGTTTCTAACTCCTTAATAGCTTCCTACCTAATCACCACCACCTTCCATCACCACTTTCACTAAATCATCACCATCATGGATTAGTGAAAAACTTACTTTTGTAAATCTTGAGTCATCTACCATCACCACATGATTCCTACAAGTAAACCGACACCAACACTAGCACCACTAGTGGCACACCCGGTGGGAAACTTCATATCTTCTTTCTAGGAACTATTTTGTAGTTTTTTTTTTATCACATTATATTCTCACTTTTCTTATGATTGTATTTAGGAGACTACACTTCATGAGATCTTTGATTATATCATTTATCACATATATACATCTTATTTTTCTTTGTGAAAAAGATGAAATATATTGCACTAATGTTTTTTATTGTAGGTTCATCATCATATACACTTGATTGTATATAATTTACTCATCTAAAGATGAAGTTTGGATCAATTATTTTTCTTATTTTAGGTGCTTCTTGACACCATAGAACAAGGAGGAATGTCCTTTAAGCACTCATATTGCATCGTCTATACACTTGGTTGTATATGACATATTTGTCTAAAGACAAAGCTTCTATTATACTAATATTTATTTTGAAGGTTCATCTTGGCCCTAGAGCAAGGGAGCTTCCGTCAAGAATTCTTGAGTGCATCTTATATACACTTTGTTGCATATTACTTACTCGTCCAATAGCGAATATAGTTTTGCACTAATATTTGTTTTGTAGGTTTTAATCATACCACGACGCCTCAAACAAGGGGAGCAACCGTCAGGGGAGCATGCACGCATTTAGCATCATTCTCACTTTTCAACAAGCATTTGTGCTTCGATAAAAGTGGAGAAAATAGGCTAACATTGCTATGCATTTTCTTTTCATATATTTCTCATAATTTTGTAGCATAAAACTAACCTTGATGTAGGTTAAGCCTCTTTATTTGATCCATGGATCCGCTACCAAACAAGGGACGGATTGGAGTAGACGATTTAACTTCACTAGGGATGATGCAAGCTCGCCTTTTGGGAGAAATTAAGTTAAACTCAAGGACACGCCCTTTTGTTTCGACAAAGGGGAGAAGAGTGTAAGCGGAGAAGGTAATGTAAAGGTAGTAAGGATACAAGTAACCTTTTCCATTTTACTTTCTATTACGTTTACATATATTTGTCATCATCAAAAGGGAGATTGTTAGTGCAAATATTACGATATTTAATCTATCTGATCTCGTTTGTTTTGATTGATGACAAACATGTAACTTGTAATACATAACGTAAAATGTACAAGTTACTTGTAATTACATTTGTCTCAACATACATTCAACACCTCTCGATGTCTCAAGTCCTCGTATGTTACAACACAGGTTCGTACATGTTTGTTATGTGGCATTATGATCAAACCCATTAACAAATCATTTAGAATGTTTAAAATACGTTTAGAGTCACTAAGTATTTTAATAGGTTAACCATTCTATTTCGAACCTCATTTTACATTTTGCATTCACAAGTATTTCAAAAGGTAACTAGACATTTTATCAACTAGTTACATAATACATTTTACAAGTTTACTTTGATAAACCTTTAATCTAAAATGGAAATACATGTTACATCATGTCATGCATCATCTTTGAAATCCTTGGAAGATCACTTGAATATTTTGGTTAGATTGACACTCAATATATCAAATGTGATCTTAGTAAGATTTGGTAATATCTTGGAAAGATTTGAAGAAAGATTTTTAGATTTTATGTCGGTACCCACGGTACCAAATTGTATAAGGACGGAACCCTTTTAAGGGGTCCGTGGTCCGTGGACGCCCCGTCCATTTGGCTATAAATAGAAGCCCATTGTTTTCCCATTTCTTCACCACTTCAAAGCAAATCTTCTCCACCTTCTTGCATACATTTAGATCAATCATTAACAATGTAGTAACACACATTAAACACCCTAATGATCATGATCATAATGCTTCTAACATTCATCTTTGTTGTAAGCATACTCTTTGATCAACCAAGGAAATCTTGGAGATCTAGCCATCCCCACTCACCACAAGTTGAAGATCTATCACAACAAGTTTAGGGAACTTGTGATCTTCATCATGAAGGCTTCCTATCAATGGAAGTTCATTTAGAAGTAGTTATTCATATCCATTAGACATTTGTGTCATGGATCATTAGTGTAAACATCATTGCATCATAACAACACTTTCACCAAACTAGATTAGATGGTTTATGTGTTTGTGCCATAAAACACAAGGTTTATTATGTTGGGCCATAAAACATATTGGGAGTGGTTGTACCCTTGTAAAAGAACTCGACATCTAGCTTAGTGTCGGAAATATTGTATAAGCGACGTTAGGTTGGTTCTACCTCGAACTAGAACCCGGTATTTAGCTTTGTACGGAAAAAGTGTAGCGACGATTGTAAGGTTTTCTCCGCCGAGAAGGGAGCTTGTTGATTTAGTGAAGTAACTCTCGAGTTGGGTACTCGGGGAGTGGAGTAGGGCGGAAAGGAGATCCGTGACCGAACCACTATAAATCCTCGTGTTCGGTTTGCACTTTCCTTTCTTTATCTCTTTACTTTTATACTTGCACTATACTATTGTTTGTGATGTGGTTTGATGTTCATGATTGTGTGACAACTTTGTTTACCATGCTTTATATTAGTCACAAACAATAATTGGTACTTTCATATTATAACAAGCTTCATAAGCGATTTGATACTAAAGATCTAAAGTTTTTAAGCGGTAGCGTATTCACCCCCCACGTTTCCACAAGGTCTTTTGGAAGCAAAATGTTGGAATGAAGCATATTTGGACGAAAAGGAGCGAAAACATGAAGAAAATGGCAAAGTCAAGATCAAATGCCATCCAGCACACCTGACGGCGTCCCAACCAAAGGCCGATGTCGTCCCTCTATTGAAGACTTGATCAAAAGTGCACGCGACGGCTCAGCGAAATTTCTGGTCCTAAAGCCCGACGGTGTCACGCCTAAACTCTGGAAGGCGTTACTCACAAGTTTCAAACCAGACGCCCAAGATCCAAGATTTAGACGACGTCGCAACTGAAGACTGACGGCGTCACACATCTCAATTGACGTCGTCCCAACGATGACTTGGCCCAAACGAAACCCTAATGACGATGACCTGTCGGCGTCACTAGCAAAAGGTGACGCCGTCGTGATTATAAATCAATATATAGAATTCGATTTTTCTGTATTTTGGGAGGTAGAATTTTAGAGAGAAAACACTAACTCAGTTGTAGTTCAAATTGGACAGTATTCTAGGGTCCCATACCTTATTTTACATTGTAAGATAAGTTTGTTTATCCAATTTATCATTATGTCTACCCCATGTTCAATTGATTGTGTGTATGCTTGCTTGTTTAACATGTCTAGCTAAATTATTCTTGTTTTTGCTTAGATCTATGAAACCTAGTTATTGATTGTTTTTAGGTTATCTCTTGTCTTAATTGGTAGACGCTAGAGTAAGGAAAACTGGCTTCTTCTTTAATTGTTGCGAGCTTGAACGTCCTAATTAGCAAAAAAGCTTAGGAGTGCACTTAGGCCATTCGTTGTGTTTATTGCGTGAATTGTAGCTTTAAGATAGTAGTGTATTCGGGGGAGATGCTATTGCACTTGCCTATCCCGGGTATTCTAAAGGAGAGTTACAATTCATAGAACTAGGGAATTAGGCACTCCCCCTATGACTAACTGGAATACAACGCATCAATTAAAATAAAGGAAGTGACAATTCAACCGACCAATAAAAGATAACTATGAAGTAATAGCATCTAAGTAAACACATCTTTAATCATCATACAAGCACTCCTCAATTAGCATAATCTATCCATAGTTAATTAGATAATTAGATAAGTAGTTAAAGTAGTGAAATTGGTAGAAGTACCACCCCCCAATCATATACCCCGAGATTTTACCTGCTTGCTAAAAACATAAAAAAACTAAAAGAATCATCCTCAACCCCACCTTCTCATCATATATCTCTTTCTAGCATTCCTATTCCCTAGAGAACGAAATCAATCCCGAGGCTTACCCCATACTACACTACAACGATTAGGTTCACTGCCTAGAGGGTTGAAAAGCTTGCTCGTAGAAAAGGAGGTTTTCTCAACCCCGAACCCACGCATCAAGTTTTTGGCGCCGCTACCGGGGAATAGAATAGCTAGTTAGATTTCTATCTCGTTTAGGTCCACTCTCTTGATTCCTATCATGTGAACTTTTGTTTTCATTAGCTTCCTTGTAGTTTATCCCCATTCTTTGTGTTTTTGCTCGTAACCTTGTCACTTTTCATCATGGAAGGTGATAACCCACCCAACAACAATCCACCACCACATCACCCACCACCCGACCAACCACCATATTACCCACTACCACCAACTCTAAACCAACCACTTGATCAACATTCCTTCAATCTTCTTCGCAACCAAATCACTAATGAAATCGATGAGCTTAAAGAGTTACATAGGTTACTTGAGGGTACAATTAGGGATGCAGTTGAAAAAGTGGCTAGCGCATCGGGTGTTGGTTCCATGGTTAGCAATAGTTCAGGTGATGACTTAGGAGGAGGTGACGTTGAGGTCACCAAGATGGTAAATGAAAGTGAGAATGAGGAGACTAATTCCTATTTTAATCATTATCCCACTAAGGAAGAAATTGCATACCACAAGTACATAATCGACAATCCTCGATCACCCATCATTAGAATTAGCCCAAAGATTAGGAGAGAAAATCCTTGGAACATCAAGATCCCTTGTATGATTGGATATAGGAATGTCGAGCATGCTTACATAGATATGGACTCTCCTATCAATGTGATGTCATCAGTTGTTTACAATGATATAATGAATGCGCGACTTAAGATTAAGAGGGACCCTAAATATCCCGGTGGGGTTTGCAATTTTGTGGGAAGGGTCAAGGATGTGCACATCTTTGTAGGAAACTTAACCTACTTAGTTGATTTTATGATCTTAGAAGATATAGGATGTGTCATCGACTATAGCTTGTCCCAGGTTGTGTTAGGAAAATCGTTTGTTGAAAAATCTAAACTAAGCTATAACAAGTCCAAGGAATGGTTAGATTTTCGGAAGAGGCGATGAGATTACATATAGGATGCCTTGGAAATTAGTGGATATGGTCATCTATCCTACTTTGAGCGAGATAACATTAGAGCCTTTGAGGAAAAGAGCAAAGAGGATATTAAAAAGGCTTGAACTTTATGTGGGAGAAAAGGAGACTCTACTATAAGGATTGCTTGACCCTCGTACCTAGGTATAGAGTCGATGAGAATTTTGTCAACATGATAGACTTTTCAATAAGGATGAAAAAGGAAGTCACGTAGGATCACGACTTCGAGTCTAGCTACAAGACTCATAAATAAAGAAAAGCGCTTCGTGGGAGAAAACCCATGCTTAATTGTTTGCTTGTTTGTTTTTTTAATTTTGTGTGTTTATATATCTTTTTCATTGTTGTTTATTCTCATGTTAGACTTTGTGAAAATGCTTTATTTTATCTTTGACCTCGTCTTAATTACATATAAAGGTATTTTACAAAAAGATAAGTGTAGGGAAGATCATATATGTTTTTAAAAACCATGAACATGAGATTAACAATAATTGAAATTGATGTATATGTGTGTTTGTTATAGTCAAATGCTTGTATAGAGTCATAATGGATGTTTTGCGAAATTTTCTAGGTTTTAATGAGGTAATTTTTCTAGAATTTTTCTCGAAAACGCAATGACCCGATTTTGTCGGGACAACTGAAGGCGTCAAGATTAACACCGACGACGTCATGCAATGTAGAAACAATATATCGTTTCGTTTTCTGTGTAATTTATGATTTTTGGAAATTCCCAATTCTTAATTTTCCAAAAAAACTGTAAACATATTCCACAAGCATTATATCTTACTTGCTTTCTAGTGTAGTTGTGTGTCATATATAGTTTTACCACCGTTTTACGCGAAGGTTTCATTTTTTTTCTTATAAGTATGCAGGTTATATTGGACAAGAAGAAGAAACACATATTGGATGAAGCTTATTACTTATGCATTCTTCTTGGAGGAGGATTTAACCGCAACTTCGCACATATCCTACCGAGCTAATCAGGGGAGTATTAGTTTCTTTCTCTTACTTACCTTCCTTTATCATAACTTTGATACTTTCGGGAACATTGGGGACAATGTTCGGTTTAAGTGTAGGGAGGAGAATAAACGGAACTTAGAAACTATTCACTCACTTGATTATTTGTCATGTCCTTAGTAATTTGTGTAATAAACCATAAAAAATATTTGTTAGGGCAATTTTAGCACCAAATTTAAATTTTTTTATGACATTTATGAGCTAAACTTTAGTCTTAATAAAGCGTCTCATGGATAGGAATTATATGACTAGCACAAAAACCGTATACCACTCAAATTCTACCCCAAAAATGTGAGGTTCGCCCTTAGATCTTTAGGAATAAAAGCATTCACCTTTGATGCTTAGTGAGTGTACCGGTAGTATAATAGATTCTATAACTTGTTTTGTGATGCATTCTGAGATCGCTAGTGAGACTACACTTGTGTAGTTAAGAGTAACTAAATGATAAGAGGCATTAGGATAACCCTTGTTTTAAACTTGTATTATAATTACATCTTCCACATTGGTTGAGTAATTACCCCACACCGTTGCGATGTACTCATCTTTTGTACACGATACCCCTAGTTAACCCCTCAGAGCCTATCCTTTTCACGGTTCTCGTGATGTTTTGGTTTTCGGAAATATCAATGAAGAGCATTGTTTACAATCCACCCCCAAATGTACACCCAAATCGCCTTAGCCTACCTTGTATGCACTCATCTTTAGTGCATTATTGTTATCACTACTAGACCGTTAGTTCAATTATCTAGTTACTTGCATGGTTGATAAGTCGAGTCATATCTTTTGTATACAGTTTTGGGACGATTGGGACGATTGGGACGATTGGGTTAAAGTAATATTTTATGGAGTAACGGGAAAGAACGATAAATTCAAATTCCCTTTGTCTACGTAATTAAATACTCCGAGTGTTTTGATCTTTTCAAATCGGGTCAACTATTTAGTTAAATAAAAACTCAATTGTAGGGATGCTCCTATAAATCCCTTATATTTTGATGTTATCGTAAAGGATGGTAGAGAAAAGGTATGAAAAAAAAGTTGTCAAAAAAAATGAAAAAATGAGAAAAACATACGAGCTACCATCCTACATCTATCTTTATGTTTATGTTTTTAAGTTTGTGTTTGTGTTTTGTTTCAAGCTATCTAGTGTTAAAGAGTCGAGTCTTGGCTTAGCAACGCCACGCTTTACATGCTTGTAACATAAGATTTTTGACTTGCCACCACTAAATATCCCCTATCCAACAAAACTCTGTACTCCCCTACCCTAAGCCTAACATTACAACCCTTGTAAAGACCTCTTAGATAGTTATTCCTAGGTTCTTACGCCAAAGCGGTAGAGGTTTGATCTATTCTCAAGCTTATGGTAATCTATGTATTATGCCAGGTAATGAGTGTTTATCTTCCATTTCCATTCAATTATATTTCATATAAACCCGAGAGATGATAAAATCCAAACACCAATTGTGAGGTGCTAGTATATAATTTCCGTGCTTGTTATGATTATTGTGGCGCTTGTACTTGTTGTAAACTATAATGCTTCATGCCCCCTAAATTATAAATTGAATGGCCAAAAGCACATTTACTTGAGGACAAGCAAATTCCAATTGTAGGGATATTTGATAAGGATTTAAAACGTAAGCTTTTAGGGGGTCATTTAAGCCATAAATCGACACATTTTATATACGTTACTGCTTAAAATCGTTCCTTTTCACATTTTAGGTCTTCTGGAAGCAAAATGCTGGAATGAAGCATATTTGGACGAAAAGGAGCGAAAACATGAAGAAAATGGCAAAGTCAAGATCAAAGGCCATCCAGCACACCTGATGGCATCCCAACAAAAGGGCGACGCCGTCCCTCTATTGAAGACTTGATCAAAAGTGTACGTGACGGCTCAGCGGAATTTCTAGTCCTAAAGCCTGACGGCGTCACGCCTAAACTCTGGAAGGCGTCACTCACAAGTTTCAAACTAGACGCCCAAGATCCAAGATTCAGACGACGTCGCTACTGAAGACTGACGGCTTCACACATCTCAACCGACGTCGTCCCAACGATGACTTGGCCCAAATGAAACCCTAATGACGGCGTCCTGACGGCGTCCTGACGGCGTCACTAGCAAAAGGTGACGCCGTCACGATTGTAAATCTATATATAGAATTCGATTTTTCTGTATTTTGGGAGGTAGAATTTTGGAGAGCAAACCCTAACTCAGTTGTAGTCCGACTTGGACAGTATTCTAAGGTCCCATACCCTATTTTACATTGCAAGAAAAGTTTGTTTATCCAATTTATCATTATGTCTACCCCATGTTCAATTGATTGTGTGTATGCTTGCTTGTTTAACATGTCTAGCTAAATTATTATTGTGTTTGCTTAGATCTATGAAACCCAGTTATTGATTGTTGTTAGGTTGTCTCTTGTCTTAATTTGTAGACGCTAGAGTAAGGAAAACTGGCTTCTTCTTTAATTGTTGCGAGCTTGAACGTCCTAAATAGCAAAAAAGCTTAGGAGTGCACTTAGGCCATTCGTTGTGTTTATTGCGTGAATTGTAGCTTTAGGATAGTAGTGTATTCGGGGGAGATGCTATTGCACTTGCCGATCCCGGGTATTCTAAAGGAGAGTTACAATTCATAGAACTAGGGAATTAGGCACCCTCCCTATGTGTAACCGGAATACAATGCATCAATTAAGATAAAGGAAGTGACACTTCAATCGACCAATAAAAGATAACTAGGGAGTAATATCATCTAAGTAAACACATCCTTAATCATCATACGAGCACTCCTCAATTAGCATAATCTATCCATAGTTAATTAGATAATTAGATAAGTAGTTAAAGTAGTGAAATTGGTAGAAGTACCACCCCCCCCCCCAATCATATACCCCAAGATTTTACCTTTGCTTTCTAAAAAAAGACTAAAAAGAATCATCCTCAACCCCACCTTCTCGTCATATATCTCTTTCTAGCATTCCTATTCCCTTAGAGAATGAAATCAATCCCCAAGGCTTACCCCATAGTACATTACAACAATTAGGTTCACTGCCTAGAGGGTTGAAAACTTGCTCGTAGAAAATGAGGTTTTCTCGACCTCGAACCCACGCATCAGTACTCAAGTTCATCTTCCTCTTGAAACGGCTCGTCACCAAACACCCCTTCATTCCCAATCTCCGATGTATAGAGTGTATTCCTCTTTGGACAAACATTCGACCTATGCCCCGGTTCACCACATCTAAAACATCTGTCACCCGTCGATTTAGCATAAGGATTAGATTTAGCCATTTGAACTTCCTTAACCTTGTCAACCACACTTCCACTTACCTTAGAAGTCGTAGTAGTAGAAGTAGTGGTACTAGGGAGGGTAAGTTGGCTTTGATTGGGTCGACCTCCATAAGTACTTGAAATCTCTAAAGTTGACCGTTTAAACCCAACTCCGGTTTTAGAAGTCAACCTCTCCGCTTTCATAGCTAAGTTTTGAGCTTGATCAACGGACCAAATTGACATCAAACTCAACTTTTCTTGAATCAAAGAATTCAAACCACTAATATACCTAGCCGCGGTTTGTTCCTCCATTTCTCGCAAATTACAACGAGCTTGTAACCTTAAAAACTCACCCGTATATTCGACTACGGTCTTCTTCCCTTGAACACAACTATGATATTGTTGGTACAATATTTGCTCCACATCTGGAGGCAAAAACCTTCCTTTGATCATTCTTTTCATTCTTGGCCACGTGTTGATTGGGTACTTACCTTGTCTCCTACGGTTTTCTTGTTCACGTTGCCACCAAACTCTCGCGCCTCCTCGTAACTTATAAGCCATGATCTTCACTTGTTCTTCTTTGTGAACATCCATGATGTTAAAGAACTTATCAACTTCATATAATCAATCTAGCACCGCTTCAATGTCAAGATTTCCAACAAAGTTAGGAATCTCGGCCTTGACCCGATAACCTTGACGCTCACGATAACCTTGTTGACGGACATTCCTTTGAACCACGTTCCTATGTCTTGGATGCCTATCCTCTAGCCCTACACCGAACTCCTCATAACCTTCCTCATCCGAAGACACAAAGTCATCATGTCCCCAAACTTGTTTAAGAGATTGGTTACGTGCACGATTTCTATTGAAACCCTCGTCGTTAGGACGGTTTTTATAGATACCATGTTTGTCACCCTCACGATTTGGATGTTTACCACCCCCGAGCGTGGATCGGATTTCCTCAAGAACGGTGGATAACCTCTCGAATTTGGTCGCGAGATCGGTAATCGCACGATCCATGTCTTCGGTCGACCGCACCCCACCACCGGTACGGGTTTTTTGCGCTTCTGCGCCGTTTACCATCTAGGATACTAATAAGCTCTAGATGTTTAATAGACGAAGAACTATATTTATAGGGAAACCAAACTTGGGGAACAAGTAAGAAAAACTCGTCCAAAACCGACTCAAAAACTAAAATAGTAAACAGACCCGATTACAATTACGGCGTAATTGAATTTATCAATTACGGCGTAATTGATTCACATAACATAAACCAAAATTTCACAAAGAGCTATGATGTAATCTTGGCTTGGGGTTACGCCGTAGTTAAACCACAGACTACGTCTTGACTTGTCGAAGCTTCTTGTGACTCTCAGTGTGCTCCATGTACTTTTCCGCAAGTTCCTCAATCTTGTCCTCATCAATAATAATAATAATAATAATAATTTTGTAAATATTTTGTTGTTCTGTTAGTAGTTAGTTAGGCGCCAAGTCAATTGGGGGGGGGGATGAAGACTTTCCAACAAGTTTTGTAAACAAACATTTTGTATTTCAGTTTTGTAAATATCTTACCAACAAGTTGGGTCTCGTAGACTTTCCAACTTGAGAGGGGTGAAGACATATACAACTATTAACAAGTCATTAATAGTTGAGGGACTATTTTTGTAAATATTTTGCAATTTGTAGTTAGGGGGTGTTTGGCTAAGCTTATTTAGTGGGCTTATCAGCTTATTAGCTTATATAAGCTCATAAGCCCGCACAAGTGTTTGGCTGCTTATTTAAGCGGGCTTATGAGCTTATTTATGGGTGTTTTAATAAGCCAAGAAAGTGTGGCTTTTTATGAAGTCTTGGGCTTATTTATACTCACCCTTCTCATTTTACATTTTGCCTCCTCCTCCCCAATACCACACTGCTCCTCTACCATTATTCTCATAACCACCTGTAACTCCTCTCTACCATTTACCAATAACAACAATTGCAACACGTGTCTCAAATGTAAATCATCATAAGCTACAATCTTCACGGTGGCGGCGGTGGCATGTAGATTCATGCAGATTGTTTCGGAGTAACCTATAAAGTTTAAGCTTGTCATTACTTCTAATGCCATGATTTCTTTGTCGATAAAGTCCTCGTGGCATTTTCCGTGGCTCATAAGCCAAGTAAGTCGATCATAAGCCCAAACATAAGCAACCACCACCTCCTAACTCTAATATTTATCAAGATGGACTTGGTTGTTAGGAATTTAAAGGCATTTGAACCGGTTCAAGAATTAAGAAACAAATTTATGGTTTGATGGTGGTAAGTAATCGATGTCCGAGGTTTATGGTCGTAAGTATAATGATTGAAACTTGCATTTTAGGAGGTATAAGATTTGTTCTAGCGGTGGTACTCTTGAATCAATGACCATGTCCTTTTAGTCATTTACTAAGATAAACCAACATAAGCCAACATAAGCCAAACCAAACACTTTTGAGCTTATTAGCTTATTTACCATGAGCTAATCCAACACTAACATGGGCTTATAAGCTTAGCTTATATAAGCCATAAGCCAATAAGCCTAAGCCCACTAAATAAGCTTAGGCAAACAAGGCCTTAGTTAAGCGCCAAGGCGATTCATCTCTGTTTCTATAAATACATCATGTATCACTCCCTTTTTAATCAATCAATAAAATCATTTCCTTTATCATTTTATTCGCATCATAAATTCTATAGATACCAACTCATTTTTCCTATAACATTGTAATAGTGTTATTTAGTTTTAGATGTTAATCACTCTTTTATTTTCGAATTCAATTCTTATTTCTTGGAGTTCCTGAGTTAGCTCAATTTGAATTTCATTTCTTTTAGAGATTTCTGGATGGATCTTATCATAAGCAAGCGATCACTTGACAGAGTTCCAGTTACATGAGTTAAAAGCGTACTGTATGTATGGTAATCTCTTCCTATCTATGAGCTTCTGCTTCTATATATTAGAAAGGTACCAAGAATGCAATGGCGGGTACCACGACTATTTTGTCGCGAACAAATGTTTGAGGTGGTGATGTGATGAGATGGTGGTGACAATGGCAAGATAAGTATAGTTATATGTGTTTGCTTACCCGTTTAGTGAATTCGCTTCACAACACTTCGAATGTATATGTGTTAGTTGTAAGTGTTTGTTTGGGTTCTGTAACTTTCATGCGACATCATTATTCCGCGTATAAAAATACCATCGCAATCTCTTACACACAAACACCCCAAAAGTATATGATTTTGACGAATCAAGATTATATTGATTGGAATAAATGAAATAAAGGTTAAAGTTGTAAAATTTGAATTAAAATAAAATAAACCCACTAAAATATAAAAACTAAAAACTCATAAAAATATATTAAAATAGATGTTGAATTAAATAGATAAAATTTTAGAAAATATGGTGAAATTAGATTATAATATAAATAAGTAGATAAAAGATATTTTAATTTGAAAATAAAGATGAATTTTTAGTTGTAGAGTACACATGCTATTTTATAATTGGAGCTCCTTATCTTAATTTTTGGTGGTTAGGAGTTAGCTTGGAGTTTGTTAAGTTAGGTTTGGAAATATAAGAATATACGCTATCTCATTATTCGGCTCCTTATCTTAATTTTATATGCATTATAATATATATTTCCATAATAAGTAAGTAAAAAGTCTTAATCCTTCTAATTTTAAAAGCTTAAACGATTATAAATCTATATATATACTACAATAATGGACGTGATCCTGAAACTAGTCCTAATAATCGATATTCCACATGACACACAAAAGTATTCATCTCTCATTTTGTTATACACAGGATATGAATTAGACACATGCTGAAGTCCGGTACTTAATTCTAAACTACTACCATTTTTCTATTAGTACTAGTTATTTCTTCTCATTTTCAAATTTCAAAGTACATATAGAAGGAAAAAAGGTAACTACCTTAACAAACTGTCTTGGCTGCATCGATTACTGCTTCAACCGTAATTCCATACTCCTTGTATATTTTTCCAGCCGGTGCACTCGCCCTGAATTTATCAATTCCGATGGCCTTCCCTTTGCCCCACAATTTTCTCCCACCCGAATGTCGACCCTGCCTCAATACTAACCCTAGCCGTGACACTGCTAGGCAGCACACTTTCTTTATATTCATCACTTTGTTCCTCAAAAGCTCCCATGAAACAAAGGACACCACCCTTACCGCCTTCCCTTCTTTTCTTAACTGATCCCCAGCCTTCACTGCAAGCTCCAGTTCTGAGCCGGTTCCGATCAGAATCACATCCGGCTTGTTGTTTGATGAATTATCTGACAATATATACCCTCCTTTCTCAACTTTTTTTATTGATGTTCCATTTAAATTTGGAACCTTTTGACTCGAGAGTGCCAGGACTGAAGGACGTTTTGTGTTCAGGACCGCGATTCTGTAAGCACCTGCAGTTTCGTTCCCGTCAGCAGGTCGAAGCATGAGGATGTTTGGCATGGCTCGGAAACTTGCTATATGTTCCACAGGTTGATGTGTCGGCCCATTTTCCCCTACACCAATTGAATCGTGGGTCATCACATAAATCACCCGACATTCGGATAGTGCAGCGAGTCTCATGGAGGCTCTCATGTAGTCTGTGAAAACAAGGAAAGTTGCACAATAGGGAATTAGTCCTTTGTGTGGTGAGCAATCCTGGCAGATTGCTCCCATTCCATGTTCCCGAACGCCAAATCGCATGCTACGTTCTCTGGGAGTGTGTTTTGGAAGTCACCAAATATTTTGAGAAGAGTCATATTGAGGATGTAATATCTGCACTGCCTCCGAGTAGTCCAGGAAGAACATTTGCAAGGTTGTTTAGGCATTGCTGTGAAAAATTTCGTAGCATCGCCTGGCATTTCTGGAGTGTAAGCCTGCAAAAACATAAATCAGTAGTAACTCAAACAATATAACACCGGAAAATTTAGACAACGGAAATTTTACAATTTTCATGGGTATCCCCAGGTCAAATTGGTCATATCCTTTATTTAAAGATGTGGATCATTAAAACAACAATACTGTTTTCGTAATAATAATTAAAAGATTAATATTTAAAAATTATTAAAATCGATGATTAGTGTTTGTGGGTTCGACCCATCTAAAAGGACATATTTTAACTCGAAACAGACTTGATGATATGTTATACATACCCAGAATGGATCATTTGTGGTTTTCTGAGGCTGGTCAGCTGGTGGGATACAGAAGTTCAGAATATAGTCAGAAACTAACGGTAAAGCTTTCTCCCAACCAGCAGGCAGTTCACCACTGATAAGACCTTTCAATTCTGCGGCATCATCCTTATACTTCTTCTCGTGACGCTGCAAACATTTTGTTCCATTCAGTCTCAAGAGCACTTCCTTCAGAAATATGACGACCCCAGTGCCTACAATAATTTGAATCCAGCAAGACAATGGTCAACGTATATACCATTTCTCTACAATTTACATTATAGGTTCCACGGGCACTTTTTTCCTATTCTCTTAAAATGAAAGGCCATACTTTCCTTTATCATAATGATAGGATTGGAGAACAGTCACAACAAGTAAGACCTTACGTTTAACATCTTCAGGGACATGAAACGGCTCGTGGGACCATTTTAGATTTTTCCTTGTTGCTTCAACTTCCTTAGCTCCCAGTGCACTATATGAGTTGGCCTTGTTTGGTGATCCAAAACCAATAGTAGTAGTTACCTATATACATAGAAAACTCAACAAAATGAGGCCCCAAAAACAGCACAACAGATTCAGATAACACTGAATTACCATAGTAGAGGTGGCAGAATGGGCAGGTTGGGTTATAGGTTAAGTGAGCATCTGTTAATGTGTCAAGAAAAAGGGGCCGGACCAGGTTGAACGGAGCTGTAAATACTTTATTTTATTTTATTTATGTGAAATTACAAATACTCTAACCCTGCAACAAAATAATTTAACAGGTTATTAGCATCTTAAACAGACTCAATCTGTTTGGGTGACTTTCGACCTCTTTAACCCGCTCAACCTGTTTTTAGATACTGCTTGAAATATTGTCCACCTAACTCAAAATAAGCAAATTGTAATCCAAACCGACCCATTTAATCATTAGCGATTAAAATGGTCACCTCTACCCAATGGTATATTTAACTTTTAAAATAATACCCTGATTAAAGTTGGTTTATCTTTAACAGACTTTGCTTCCTCAATCGCCTCACGGATTTCATCATATCCAGAATTACCATTCTTCACCCAAATAACATGCCACCCTAATCCCTCAAACCGTCTATCAACATTCTCAGTAAAAGCAATATCTGTGTCTCCATCAATGGAGATATGGTTGTCATCATAGAATGCTATTAGCTTCCCGAGCCCCCAGTGTCCAGCAAGGGAACAAGCTTCATTGGAGACCCCTTCCATTTGGCACCCGTTACCAAGTATAACATACCTAGTTCAATAGTAGTATAAGAATTAGGACAAGGAAGATCCAAATAAAGGAAAGAAACGAATAACATAAATATGGGAATATAAAGTTATGGTGGTTTACGTGTAATGATCAACAATTTCATGGCCTGGTTTGTTGTATCGGCTTGCTAGATGCTTCTCCGCTAGGGCTAAACCAACAGCATTAGCTATACCTTGACCAAGGGGTCCTACATGATTACAGATAAAAATTTATTTCTGAATTAAGTTGTTGGAACTTCTTCTGTAATCTAAAGGTGGCAAAAATGGGGCCACTAATTTATAAGCAAGAAACAAGTTTCCACTTGTGGGAAATGAAAAGATTAAAAGGAAATATTTTTTCATAGCTAGAAAATGAAGATGATCTACCAGTTGTGAGTTCAATTCCTGGTGTCAAAAAGTTTTCAGGGTGTCCAGGTGTTTTGCTTCCCCACTGCCTGAAGCTTTTTAAGTCTTCGTCCTGCATATTTTTTAGACAAAGTGTTGTTCCTATTAGTGGATAACTAGGCCCAAGCCCGGTTTGTGGGTTTAGCGTATTAGGGTTTTCACCATTATAAATAATGGTCCATGTTTGTGGGTTTAGGGTATTAGGGTTTTCACTAATAGTTCGCTTAAAGTGAATATAACTTAAGCAAACTAAGTTACTTCACTTTCCATGTTAATCCTGATGTAGGTTTGAAATATTTAAAGCAATAATAAACAAGCAGTTTAAACAATAAAGACAACAAAGTTTTCAATGTATAAATTCTTATTTGAATGAATCAAACAATTCACTATGATTGTTTATGGAATAACAATCAAAGTTGAATGACAAAGTTTAGTGATCTCTCACTTTCTTAAACACAAAGCAAAGTTATGTGTTTAAGCAAGAACTATGACTACGCTTAACCTCCAAGATGTTCAGGAACTTTATATAGGCAAACTAGATGTAGATACCCGTGGGGTAATACTAATAGCGACGTGTCAAGCATCTAACTAGGATGGTACACGGGTACCTTAGTGCATTTAATGCTTCCATTCTTGGAACACGTCCAACCTTACATTAGGGTACATTATTAACAATTGTTTTCCCTTTTGTGCCAACTCTTATACTTTATTGACTTCTTATGATAAGTACCTTTCACTTATCAATTCAATAAAGTTCCCGACTATTTGTTTGAGAGACTTACATACTTTTCCTAAGTGTCTAAGTTCAGTATGTCTTTTGAGGTTGAGGAGATCAAGAGGATTCAGTGAGTTATTGTCATCACTCACTCTATCATATTTTTCTTGGTTCAGGGACTTCACGTGCTAAGTTCTGCCTCAGGAAGTGGTGAGACTTTCTTTAGTCTCTCAAGAACTCTAAAGATGACTCCCTGATTGTTCTATCACTCAGAGACTTCATTTATACTTAGGCTATATTCTATTCAAATCCTAGTTAAGGATCATTGGGCGTTGAATTGGCCCAACAATCTCCTCTAATTTGGATATAAATATGGCCTAAGTGTTTTTTTTTTTTAATATAAATATAGCCTAAGTGTTTTTTAGTGTAAGTAAGCAAAATAACTTATCCTTAAAAGCTGAATTCATAAAACTTAAAGGTTGTTAATAACGCAATGAAACAAAATATCATTATTATTCAGGATTACAAACTATTAGACAAAAAATAAAATAAAATAAAATAATTACTTAAAATGTATTATATTTTGCCACTTTTTGTTATTGTGTGTACTGAACGTTTTGTTTTCTTATTGTGTGTATAGAACTTTCAAATTTCGATCATTGTGTGTATTTTGTGACTATTTATCCATGTAAAATGACCATTTTACCCTTCAAATTAAAAAAAATTAAGGATACAATGGTTACAAAATACACACTAATCGAAATATTAAAGTTCAAGACACATAATAAGAAAAAAAGTTCAGACAAACAATAACAAAAGTTTAGTACAATGCAAGGGTTTTTGTTTAGTTTTGTATTTCAGTGATCCCCAATATTTCCATCTTCACCTTCTTTGTCAGAGGATATCCTTATCATCTCTCTTTTTCAACTCTTCAATCACTTGCTCTCTGAATTGAACACATGAGGTAGGATTATATTGCAGTGAAGGCTATGGATAAACGTTTCAGGTTCAGATTCCACAACTCTCTTTCTTTTCTTTGGTTTAGGTGAGGTATTAAGAGTCAGTGGCTTGCTTGTATCTATCCCTAAGAACTTTTCTTGGTTTCTAATTTCCTTAAATCATCTGCCAAGTGTCTTGGTTAGTTCAACATCATTAGCCTCAATCTTTTCGTTCAGGATGGCCAACATCATTTCCTACTTTTATATCAAAGAGACCCTACTTGAACTCAGTGATGACATCAAAATTTGAGTCATCGTGGTCTCTAAAAAGTTACTTTCAGGGTTTGGTGTTGGAGATGATTTTGATAGCAGTAATGACACAAGGCTTCCTAACATACTTCATCCTCCTCTTATAGCTTTCCCCTACACTATTCTTTTGTCAACCTTAGCTTCTAGTTTTTGCAGCCTGAAGTTCTCTTGAAGTTGAAGAAGTTTCAAGTCCTAGGAATTTTTGATATATTGCTCAACTGCCTTAGCTTCCTCATTTGCCACTTTAATAATCTCCTTAGCCAAGGCAGCATCATCTAAGGATTTCTTCCTCCTTTTTTTAGCTTCGAGGAGTTCAATCATCTCGTCTCTTACCTTGACTACCTTCCCTGATTCAAGTTGGTAGTCAATCATGATGGGCTTGATGAAGCTTCAACTTGGTTAGCTAGGACTGATTTGGGTGAGATTAATTTTAGGGAAAGAGAGTTCAGATGCTTGAAGTTAAGAGATTGCACTGTCTTCAACTCTAAACATTTTCTTCTTGCATTTGTATTCATTTGATTGTTGAATAGAGAAAGATGTAGGGATGCCTTCAGTAGCTCTAAATGATTGTTGAATAGATAATGATGATATCAGTTGAGGAGGGAGCCTAATAGATGACTAAAGCATGGGCTTCAATAGGTTGGATCGTGTGTTGAGGACTATCTTCAAATAGGGATTTACTGGTTTTGGGTTGTGCAGGCTCAGCGGTCGTCTCCCCCGTAACAGTTGTTGGGGCTGAAGACTAAGGAACTGATGACTTACCAACTAGACGGTTGAATGCAAAATATTTAGAATGTCTTGAATGATGTCTTGAGCTCTGAAAGGTCAATTTTTATAGTTGTAAGATTAGTGGATAAAGTTGCTTGAGTATCTTCTATTTTAGTTAGACGCTTGCTAGTCGACCAATGCAAGGATTGATAATCAGTAGTTAAAGACTTGAGGCTTGCTTTAATGTTCGGCATATCACCTCAGTAACTGTCAATAACTGATCTGTAGATAGTCTCAGTGAATCTAGTCAGGGATTCAAGCTTATGTTTAATTTTCTCTATCACCTTCCCTAGAGTAATTGAATCCCTTCTTGACCTTATGTCTAAGGTCGACATAGGCAACCCTTATTTTGACATGCTTCTCATCAATATCACTTCAGATTTATTCAGCCATGTAATCCCCAAGTGCTTGAAGATGGGATTCATGGATTTCTTCAGTGATGGGATCAAGTGTTGTTTCTGAAAGTATAGGATGAGGAGTTGGAACTTGAGGAGTCTGATCTTGAGGAGGAATTTGAGCTTTAGTGGCTTCCTTTTTAGGGATCTGAGGGGGTTGAACAAGTTCCTCATTATCCATCATTTCCTCCTCAACCATAGTGATTTCCTCCTCCCCATCAAGTAAGTTCAAGTCCGGGCCTGATGAGTCAAAGTCAGATTCCAGCAGTTCCTACATGTCAGCAAAGGTTGGTTTTGGTTGTCTTTGTCCTTCATTAGTGAATCGGAGAGTCCACTGAATTATTGGGATCTTGTTTGTATCCCTCAAGCAAAGATTTTGACGCACTAATGCCATCCTTGGGATATTTTGAGAGTTGTGATTTAGGATCCTAAGGGACTGAGTGAGGTTCATTATCCCCAAGAGTGTGACCCTCAAATGTTGATTGTTGTTTCTCAAGGTTCAAGACAGGATTGTTGAAGTCAAGTTCGGGCTTCGTCAACCTTAAAACATTTTCCCTCGGTTCTGATTTAGAGTGTAATTAGGGGATAGATTGTGTAGACTCTGACCTGGACCCTCTATTAGATCGGGGGTGGTCTATATTTTCACCTCTTCTTCCTATAAATGATTTTGACGAGGCTGCTTGCAGTTCCCCTTTGAGAGTGCTTGAAAACTCAGAGGAGGTAACAGGTGGTTGGATTTGGTTCATGATGTCCTTGGCATGTGAGGACTCTATAGGGTTGGGGCCTTTTGGTTTTTCATCGCCCTTTTTCGGGAAAGAGATGGTTGTTTGTTTCTTGCATTTTTCGACCTTGGCTTGTTGGGTTTCAGGCTGGATAAACAAAGATGGGTTTTTCTTTATCTTGACCTCTTTGCCAAGTTGTGATCCTCGCTGAGAAACCTCAGGACTGTGTGTCTTGTACTTGGACACTTTCTTTAATTTCTTAGCCACTACTTCATGAAAAGCAGTTGGAGTCATTGTAGGTATTTTTATAAGAAAAATAAATTGGACTAAACAATGGTGAAACATGTTTTTCGTTGTAAACTTTATTAATGCGAGATCTTATGTGTCACTAAGGGTTGGCCTTACATGTCGTGATGCGTTAAATGCATCCTCGCGACTAGATCTCGCACAAATAGAGTTTTATGATATGTTTTTAAGCATAATAATCATAAACCTTTAATTGATTGATGTTTACGCACAAATAGCTAGAACGACGCACCTATTAATGACAAACCGTGTGAGGGGTATAAGAATGGTACGCATTAAATCAACCCCACAAAGCATTTATGTTGTCGGTTCCACCTCATTTTCGGGGATAGTGAGTGAGCAGTTGATTTACTTAGAAAAAGGATTAATCCTTTTCGAGTTTTGAACATACTCCTCACCAAGAAAGTGCTCTAATAGTAGAGACACAAATCGAGGACAGGCCATAATTTTTCCTCTTTTGTCTAATGATAGTTTACTTACTAGATCATTATAGACGACCTTCCAATATTTACCTTAGCCCTCGTGATGAGGTTATAAGCTATCTTATGTTAATTTGAATTCAACTGATCAGTAGAAGATTTGTTCCCCACCTAGAACCTGGATGATAAAAGTCATTAGGATCCTCCAAGTAGGTGAGAACCTTGCTTTGTAAATTGGTGTTCTTGATTTCGAACAATGGAGTCTAAATCGGGCTTGCTTTATTCTCAAGACCTAACTTTTCAAGTTCGGTCTTCATAATCAATAGGGAAGGGTTTGCAACATAATACTACGAGTAGTCAAGCCATGTGGTTTTAACAAAATCATCATAGCCATATGATAGTGGTTTAGACCCATTTTTTGTGAAATTTATACGGATAGGTCATCATTTTTCTCCACGGAAGAAATCTACCAAAACACCAAGATAGTTTGGGTATAAAACTTTTGGAGCTTTTACTTAACGCTTTAGCCAAAAACCACTTTTTATGAACTTAACCATTTTTTTTGTAGTGTTAACACTTTTTTGGATAGTCATAACAAGCAACAACGTTGTTTCCCATGACTTGACATTATCGAGGATAGTCAAGGACTTGGTGTATTGTCACTTAAACACTATGTGGTTAGATTTTGATCATCAATGTTCAGCATTCCTAAATTCACTTTCGATCGGGTGAACGTTAGTTAATCTAAAGGTTTTGTAAATATATCGGTGAGGTCGATATTAAGTGGAAATGAAGTGAAGTTCAATATCACCTTTCATGATATGGTCCCGATGAAATGATATTTGATGTCTATGTGTTTGGTTCTTGAGTGAAGCACAGGTTATCGATATGGCAACAGCACTAGTGTTGTCACAAAAGATGGGTACCTTCTCATATATTATGTCATAGTCATCGGTGACTTTACATCCATGATATGCTCCCCGACTTTTCATCCATAGTTTTTACAAATCAGGAAAAAAAAAGAATTAGAAAGAGATGCGGCATGTGGTTAACGGTAGTGGTTGTTAAGTTGTTGTGGTTACTGGTGCTGGTGCACGGGATGGCGGTTGAGTGATGGTGGTGGTTGATGGTGAAGGTTTGTGCGTAAACAACACAACATCTTTCACACTTGCCTTCATGGAAATGTCGAAGGGTTACACCGATGCATACTAAACAGGACAATACAAGTGGAAATAAGAAATGAGTTACGAAATAAAATGAAACACTTGAGGAAATTGAAAATACGACGTTATTTTCATTAAAGGACTAAACGATAATTAACCGAAGTCTAATATTCATCCCAGATAAATATTAGAGGAGAGTAAAACGAAAAGAGGCAAAACAAACAACCATTTAGTTTTTGTCGGTCGAACGAAACCCCCCATAAGGGGGTGTTTGAGTTTTTGTCTATTTGGAATAACTTTGTCTCTAAGTTATTTTAGAACTCTCCTTTGAGCCCTATAATTACAAAGGCTCTCAAAGGTTTCACACACATTACATAACTCCTTAAAGATCCCTAAAATCTCCCCTCTCCCTCTCTTGGTTTGCAATCGGATGAAAGTACCAAAAATGGAAAACCCTTTTTGGTCGAAACCCTTACTCGACTTGAAGTCGACACTAGTCGACTCCGAATCGACACCCTATTTGACCTCAAGATCAATTAGGGTTTTACCCAAGTTCGTATCGCCTAGCTTGTGATCGATTCATACCCTGGTCCCATTTTTGCGAGACCGTGGATACCTTATGCGGCCTTGGTGGTGATATTCTCAAAAACCCTAATCAAGGACGTGAAGGATCAAAAAGATAAAGAAGGTGTTATGTGTGAGAATCAAGTAAAGAATCTTCTCGATAGCGGGATTAACAAGTAAAATAGTTTAAAACCATTTTCATATGTTCACTGTAGGTTATATAAGCATTTAGAAGTCATGTGCACAAGGGTTTTGGTTTGCACAATTTTTATGTTTATTTTCCGTTGTGCATGGTTCAGTGTATGCAGACGACCACCGTAACCTTACGAGATGGTTATGGTGATTCTTGATTGATGATGATAATGAGAAGAATAGAAAAGAAATGAGAAAGTGTATTTGGTTTAGATGAGAAAGAAGGGGGTGTAATTGTGTTTGTTGATTGTTGTTATGGAAATCCATTTTTGTGCTTAATGAAATATATAAAAGATAAAGATACCCTCACTATTAACAGTCAAACAGACGACGTTAGTAGATTTGGACTAAACACATAACGACTGCTTTATTTTAGGAGTGGATCCGATATTTTTAAAATTATTGGACTAAAAGTGGAACACCCAGCAAACCACAATGACCAAAAATGTAGTTAACCCTAGATTTTATCTATTAACCTTTCTTCATGCTCAAACTTTACAAAGAGAGTGGCTAAGTCTAGGTATCTAATATGGTTAGAGTTCCTTAGACCTTGGTTAAAGCTTAGCCATTTCTTTGGAAGGCTGTTAACAAAGCTTGCATTGATTTCATGGTTTGAAAGGGTAATGTCATTATTCACCGTTCATTCATAAGAACTTTGTATTTTGGTGAATGTTTGAGGATTATTTCACCTTCAATATGTTTGAAGGTGTTATAGGTAAGATTTATGTCTCTAACTTTATTTTCTCTTACTTGAAGGTCCCTCATAGTTTAGAATCAGATCTTCTTATGTATTTTTGACAGTGGGACATTTAGTGACTAATTCCATCACATCATCAGGCAAGCACGATATGATGATACTTTTGAGATGTTGGTCAAGATTGACTACCCTGATTTCATCGTTGTTTCATTGTGCTTCATGTTTATCAAGACCATCGGTAGTTTTAGGAACATACGGACCATTATTTAAAATCTTAATGAAATAAGGTTCCATATCAACAATGTGACACATGAACCTTTCCTTCCATTTTGTAAACATGTCCTCCTCTATTTTAGGAGAAATAGTGACATAACCACTACCCTTTGAACCTAGAAGTTGAGGAGCATCAGATGTATACATGGTAGGATCTTGATTTTAGAAAATTTTGAGCGTTTTGTTTGAAAAGTTTTATAAATCAACCGCTCGATACCACTTGTTCATCCTTTTAAAGTGAATAAAACTTAAGAAAACAAAGTTAATTCATTTTCCATGTTAATCTGATGTAGGTTTGAAGGATTTAAAGCAATAATATATACGCAGTTTAAACAATAACGACAACAAAGTTTTTTAACGTTTAAATTCTTATTTGAATGAATCAAAGAATTTACTATGATTTATTGTGGAATAACAAACAAATTTGAATAACAAAGTTTAGCGGTATCTTCACTTTCTTAAACACAAACCAAAGTTACGTGTTTTAGTAAGAACTATGCTAACCTCTAAGATGTTTAGGGACTTAGCTCTAGGAGGAGTAAATACTCTTGTAAATGTTTAACACATTAATTGTACAAAGTAAGCATTTACTTCTATACAAAATTCTTTCATTTAGGCAAACTAGATGTGGATACGTGGGGTAATAGCGACGTGTTAAGCATCTAACTAGAAATGTACAATGGTACCTTATCGCATTTAATGCTTCATTCTTGGAACACGTCCAAACCTTACTTTAGGGTACATTGCTAACAACTGTTTTATCTATTTGTACCAACTTTTGTACTTTATTGACTTTCTATGATAATTAGATTTCACTTATCAATTCAATAAAGTTCTCGGCTAGTTGTTTTAGAGACTTAGATACTTTTCCTTAGTATCTAAGTTCGAATATCGTCAAGGTTGAGGAGATCAGCGGAGTCGGTGCATTATTGTCATCACCACCGACTCCATTATCTTCTTCTTGGCACAGAGACTTCACTTACTAAGTTCCACCTCGAAGTGGTGAGAATTTCTTTAGTCTCGAGAAACTTTGAAGAGGACTACACCGAATGTTCTATTATTCAAGGACTTCATTTACGCTTAGGCTATTTTTCTATTTAGATCCTAGTTAAGAATCATTGGGCAATCGAACCCCCAACACAAACTTCATTATTGATGGCGTACCCTTGAATTGGCTTTGAGGCCACCCCTCCGAGTTCGCTGGGATTTACTCCCACTAAACATACCAGAGCCTTCGAATAGGCTCTTGTGGCATAAAACTATCTTTACGATGGTTACCAGTATGGGAATCTGCCAACCGAAGTACAACGCCCTTCGGGATGTGCCCTTTGTGAATAATGGCTCAGAGAACAACTCTGACCAAGTCAAACCCACGTTCAAATCTCTGACAAAGCTTTCCGCCAAGATAGGGATCGTGATACACAACCCTCAGTAATCCCTAAAACGCGGACTCCCACGCTCACCGGTTCTAGCGAGGCATGTAATCGCCCATTTTATCACATATATATGAAGGCGAGCACCTGTATAGACAGACTCCAACATACACTTTATACTTACTATCATTGATATATACATACTTACTCTCACGCAGAGGTGATTCGCAGGGTCCAACCCGCTTCAATTAACGTAGTGTTTTCATTTGTGTTGGCACAGGTTACTTACAACCTGGCAACTCAACTCTCATCATCAAGTCCTTCGATCACCATCAGAGCCTGGTAGTGCCAATTATTGCACAATCAATTATAATTATTCACTTGCTTCAAAAGGGGTGACATTAGGTTTGTGTATGACTAAACGAAAAGTTATTCGCTAAAAATTAAAATACCTAAATAATTCTTAAGTAATGACAGCAATTGTAGAATAAAAACTTTCTAGACCAAAATCAACTTCATTAATCTCTTAAGTGAATGTGAGTTATGATACCATGTAATATGTTTACGTCTATCTCAGCACAACAATATATGGAAGTTATTGCATTTGTAAATATGCAAGTTTTATTGGTTATATATGTATGTAATTGTCACTATAAAGGGGGAATTGCATATATACCCAATGAAACTTGTATATTTGCATATTTCCCCAAAAATATAAGTTTTTAATGCATAATGTAAAATGATGTTTGAGCATGTTTTATGAAAATATATAAATGCAAGTTTTAGTAGGTATATATGTAATTTCCCCGTTTTAAGAAAATATGTAAATATGTAAGTTTTAAGACTAATAGTAATAAGACCACACTAAGACCAAACCCAACACCGCCACCTCAACTTTCTCTCCTTAGAACAAACCAAGACCAAACACTCGTAATAAGGGGACCACACATGTGACCAAGACTTTTTTTTGTTAGATTGAAATTTCATTCATTCAATTAAAATACAAATTACAATAAGAAAATAAAAGAAAACATCGCTCCTTGATCTTTTGCTTCGGGTCAACACTATCGCTAGTTGTTTTCCGGTTAAATGGTCATGCAGTTCATTGTAAAACCTGATGTCTTTCTCGAACTTTTCCTGTTGTTAAAATTCAAACATATGGCGTTGCAGGTCTAAATCTTTTTCCTTTACTGCAAGCCTCTTTTGTTCGAATTTGTCCTCTTGTGCAAGCTTTAATCTCTCCAATTTCACTTGCTCCCGACGCCTCTGATATTCCAATTTCAGTTCCCGCTCCTATATTCTCAAATACTCAGAGGAGGATTCTTTCCTAGACGAAAATAACGGCGTTGCGACTTGTGTGAATTTACTAAGCAACACGCCAACAAGACCAGGATCAAGATCAACTGGAGATTTTGAACGGAAGCGGAGGATGATCCTTTCTTCTTAAACTTTTCTTGACCCATTGGTCGATCCTATCGAACCTCTACATCCTCTCGAATCCGTTGCTTTGTCGTCCAAATCCAAACCAATATGTGTTGAGTCAAAATTGTCGTGTGATATGGTTTTCGATGTCCTTGAGTTTTTGGAACCACCACTAATTTTGGATCTAGTATTCAAAACTTTGCATTTCTACATATTTCCATTTGCTATGCTCATTCAAAATATCCCAGCATGCATTCATTGTGAAAGTCGAACCGTAAATAGCACGAAGTTTCCGCTTTTGATATATAGTATTGTCACATGCTCCACTCTTGTGCCTCGCTTTGACGCTTATTGTACACCTCACAAAATTGACTAACTTTAAGACGATCTTATTTTCCCATTTGCGCTGATGGAATCGTAGCTTCTTTTCGCTTCCCTGCTCCTTCCGAAGTGTGATCGTGTCCCAGACATACAAGCTTTATCACAAGCCCGCCACTTGTGAATGGCGCATCGTAACAAGCTTAAAACGGCTCAGAACGAACTCAATGAAGATCCGAGGAGTATAATGTTTCCCGGTCGTTATGTCCCAATGAGCTATGCAATGGATTATCAAACGTTTAGTGATCGCGAGATTTGAAGCGGGAAAAGGATTTGGAATATGATTATAACTACGTGAAAAGCCAACGAATTAAAACGGCTTAAATGCAAATTAAAGGAAAATAAAAGATAAAATATATTAAATAAACGCTATCACTATATTTAAAGTGATGAACGTTAAAACCTAAAACGACGCTTAAATAAAAAACGTAAACGTACAAAAATAAAAAGTGAAACTTATACAATATTAATCCTAAAATATGAAAATACATTTTACAAACCTAATGATAAAAGAAAATTTATAGAAAAAGAAAATTATTTTTATAACTAATTATCTAATTATTATTAATTAAAAACTATTTTTAACTATTAAATAATTATCTAAAATACAAGAAATTAGGAAATTAAGCTAGAAAAATAAAATTAAGACTTAGAAAAGTCTAAAATATCAAAATAGACTTTTCAAAACTATTTTTGTATTTTTATGATTATTTTTCTATTTTCTAGGAATTTTAAACTATTAAAAACTACTTAAATTATTTAAAAATACAATTTTAACTAAGAAAAATATGGAAAAATACTTTTTTGACTTTTAATATTTATCTTAACTTAATAAAATGAAAAATTATTTTTTGAAGCTTTTCTTAATTTTTATATTAAAAGCTATTTAAAATGCTTAAAACTAATTAAAATCAAGAAAAATAGCAAAACAACTTAGAAAAATATGAAAATTTCAGGAAAAGTCTAAAACAATATTAGGAAGCTAAGAAAATTAGAAAACAGATGCATGTGTGGAAGAATAAGCAATCGATGAGAAAGTGCTTATTGAAATAAGCACTTTAATAAGCAAAATGGAACCCCACAAGCACCAATCAAAAACGAAGGTATGAAATACTAAAAGAACTAAATGGAACAAATCTCAAATGCTTATAACCTCGGAATAGCAGTTTACTCAGATTTGATGAAATGATCCAATAAGCTAAAACAGAAAAAGGGTACCTACTTTAAGCTTATGCACAGGATTCACAATAAGCTGAAAATGAAAAGCACTTGTTGGATCCTACACTAGACCTAGGTGAGATTGTCTAAACCAAAATCAGACATGGATAAGCTCTTGAGAGCTCTGTGGAAGCTGTTAAGAATCGAGAAAACTCAAGATAAGTCGAGTTTTGCACTGAGCATTTAAGACCCTAAAGACAAGCTTGTTTTAAGCTTTTAGAAAATTCACAAAATTATAAAAATGATGAAAAGAAAGTAGACCAAGAGAAGTTTCTAAATCAACAAATTTCACTAATTTAGGCTCAGAAATGAGCTTGTGAAAATTCATCCTTTTTGACCCAAAACTGAGTTTTCAAAGTTTTTGACTTTTAATGAAAACATGGAAAGTTGACTTTTCTGACTTTTGATCTTGATTTATGGATTGGAAATGATGTATTAAGGTAGAATGAAGCTATAGAAAACTTTGGCAATGACTTTTAAACACAAAACAGGGGTCTGCAATCCTCATATTCCAACAGTGGACAAGCTTAAGACAGATAGCATGCAATTTTGACTATGGACTTATGCAGGCACAAAAACTTGACTCAATTGAGTAAATTAGGACTAAACAAGCATGACACAACAATATCCTACCTCTGCATAAACCTTGAACACAGTTAAAACTAATGAACCAAACACTCTTTTAAAAAGCATCAGCACATTTTAATAAAGCTAACTAGTTGACAAGCATGAGAAAGAGATCAAACCGAGTTCATATGATCTAATGACAACTATATAAACATATCACAAGCATTGGTGGCCTCAGACACAAGAAGCATAAATTGCAATTTCAAAAGAAAATGTAAATGTTGAAATGAGAAATAACTCACATGAGCTCAACGGTGTCAGAAGCTAAATACAAAACTATAACTACACTAATTGCCGCAATTTCAACCCAAGTAAACCTCTCTGATCATCCCAATATCCATCTCCACCGCCAAATTCACCCATTTTGACTTTTGTTGACTATAATAGAGAATTGTTGGAAACGATTTTAAGCTTGCAAAAGCTAATATAAGCTTAAATAAGTTGAATGGAGTGAGAAACAAACAATATGAAACTTTGGAATCGAATTTGAAATGGAAAATTTCCACAAGAACCTTTAAACTTGGAACTTAAAGAGAACTTGGATTGATTGTTTAAAACACAAGGCAATGATATTTAACTTAAAGGAAATGCAAATAAACCGAAATTACAATACTTGTTCTAAACTAAGACATTGATTTTAAAATGCGACATTAAGGAAAATTAAAAAGACTAACTACTCTTAGAAACTGCTTCTTCTTCTCTTTTTATACTCCCACTAGCTTCCTCTCTCTTCCCTAACTGTTTCCCAGCACTCTTTTGAGCCATTGGATGGCTAGAAACCATATTGGCCTTTGGATTGGATTTGGCGGAAAATGCCAATTTGATTGTAGGGTACTGTTTTTTTAGCTACTAGGGGGGGTGGAGGTAGGTAGGATGATGAGGAGGGGGGACAAGGTTTGTGATAAGGTGAGGAGGGTTGAGTGTGCAGAGTGTTTGCAGAAAGTGTGGGGAGGCGAAGAGGTTTGGCGCCAAAGTCTTTGTTTGACCAAGGTTGACCAGCAGTGTTTAATAATAGGGGTTCAAATTGCATAGTGATGTGGGTCCAAAACTAGGTAAGGGTCCAAATGGCTGTAGGGTTTAATATTATAGGACTAGTCTTGCCATTTCGAAAATCAAAGGACCTAGGTCGCCAATTCAACAAAGTTACTTCAAGGGACCATTAATGACAAGTTTCAAAAGTACAGGACCAAATCATCATTTTGCAATTTTTAGGGGCCATTTTGCCAAATTTGAAACTTGAAGGACTAAACTTGTAATTTTCTCAAACTTTTAATATTTTTCACCAAAGGACTAAATTTGACAACTTATGATTTTAAAAGGACCTTTAGTGACTTTACTTTTGAAATTATGTGCTCGTGGACCTGCTTTTTGATAATTTTGAAACTGGGGACTAAACCGCAATTTTGCAAATTTGATATGTTTTTCATCCGATTTTGATATTTTTGCATTTAAAACTCATAAAACACCGATTTGTGATATTTTGATCATTTTGATGTGTTTTCAGTGTTTTCAGATGATTTTGCGGTTTATTTTGTACAAAAATGATGAGTATTTAGACACTCATCGATGTGTTACTACTCAGTCAAAACTCGTTCGCCTTTTTAGCATTTCCTTAGCTATTCCCGACATGTCTACCCAAGCTTTACACAAAGCTATCTCTTTCGCATGGCTCCATATTGATTTGAATCTTTTCATTCTTCTTTGATGGTTGACATCTTTTGTATACTTCCTTGCAGGCGGCGCAATAACATCTTCAATGGTGAGTCATCTTGAACGGATTGGGATGGACCTTCCAAGGTTGACCAAATAATGGATCAAAATCATCATCAAGATCTAAAGGGTTAACTGGAGAAAAAGGTTGATAAGGTTGAGATTGGTACGGTGGTGATGGCATGTGTGGATAATACATGTATTGTTGGTTAAAGAATGCATATTGCCCACTTGGATGTCACTAGACGACTCGAACCACTAGCTACTAACTAGCCATTTAAAAAAAATGGTTTTGTTGTTGTTGGAAAGGAGGAGAAAACGGATTACTTGGGTAAATAGAAGGTTGATGCATTGATTGGTGTGAGAAACTATCAGTACGAAATTAATCATTGGTGATTTACCGATTAACATAAAATTGGTGTCGGTTGTTGTTGAAACATTTTGTTGTCGTCGGGATTTTGGTGTTTTGTTTATGGGAGTTTTGGAAGACATTTTTGAGTTGATAGAGTTATAGAAGAGAATGTATGAAAAAACAAAGGGCTAATCATTTTAAAATCATCATACTTACCATCGTATCTTTTATGTGTAACATATTAAATTTTTGTTATCGTGTACTAAGCTGCCATTTTGTCTTTATGTGTGTAGTGAAAACATGTGATGACCCTTTACCCTTTCAAATTACATAAATGATCCTTGTGGGTTTGCGAAAATTGCTTCCACCATCGCTAGGGTAAATTACATAAATGGTCCCTGTCATTTGGAGAAAATTGCATCCACCGTCCATAAATGTTTTTATAATTTTTAACCATACGTTTTCATCCGCTTTTATAGGTTTTGTCCGTTTTTATAAGTTTTCATATGTTTTCAAATCATCGTCCGTTATTTATACGTTTCGTCTATCTTTATACGGCTTTATATGTTAATGTCCATTTTCGTCTGTTTTTTATACGTTTCGTCCGTTTATATACATTTTCATCCACTTTTATACGTTTTTGTCCGTTTTATACGTTTTCACCCTTTTTTTACGTACCAAAATGGACGAAAATGTACCAAAATGGACGAAAGCGTATAAAAACGGCGAAAACAAATAAAAACGGATAAAAACGTATAAAAACGGACGACAATGTATAAAAAATATATATAAAACATAAAGACGTAACGAGTCTAAAGTATGAAAGAGTGGATAAAAAAATAGGGACGGTGATGCAATTTTCGCTAACGCACAGGGACCATTTATGTAATTTATCTTAGGGACAGTGGATGCAATTTTCGCAAATTCACAGGGTAAAATGGTCATCACACGTTTTCACTACACACATAAAGACAAAAATGATAGTTTAGTACACGGATAAGCAAAATTTTAATATATTCTTGTTGATACAAAAGTTGGATCGCCTCGATTTGGAGCTCCTGCTCGTATCAATTGAGAATTGCCGCTGAGACCGCGACTAAGAGATAAGAAACACCGTTAGGCTTACCGTGGGATTGTTTCCCACGATTATCCTCGGCGTGAGAGTAAGTAATCGGTTTAGGGTTTAAGGAGTTTTAGGGTTATGAGATCGTACCTTAAACAAGGGATATAATTCCTTTATATACGCACGGAATCCTTGTTGGTTCGTGTTCCCAACCTTCGGCGTATCCCGCCTAAATCGGTTGGGAATGATTATCTTCATATTTTAGAAGATATCGATATCTATTCCAGAATAGATATGGTCTTGGGCTTCGTGAGCCCAAACGTGTATTGATATTGGCCCGCTCGTGCGGGCTTGAAAGTAGTGGATCGTAGTCGGGTTCATGACCGACCCGCACTATACGTCATCATGTCCCCAGGCCTAGTATGCGCGCATGCGAATCTGCGGATGCTAGACTAATGACCGTAGTCCAACCTAAAATAAATAACGTACGAAACGTATTAAAAAAAAACCATACACCTACCCGTAGGTGCAGTGTATCTAGACATCAAAGTAAATTGTAAATGCCTCGTTATTCGGGGGAAAGTTACTGCCCCCGTGTCCCATCAGGCAATCACAACCACACATTGAGGACTAGTGGTATCCACGTGTTGCCAATCGTGTGGAAGAGGATGAGTATATAACTTGCCGTTTCATTTTCACCGGATTCCTCACAGTAAAAACTCCATCCACCATTTCCAAAGCGTTCTAAGAGTTGTAATCCCGAAAGTAACCAACCACAAAGGTAACGTGCTGCGTTATATTAAAAAATAAGAACACAATGGTGAAACGGTTGTCCGACTTCACCTCCGACCACCGTGATCGATCCGATGGAGTTTACCTCAGATTACTTTATACCTGGGATGTGCATCCAAGAGTACCGGATGCGCAAGCCACGATTGCGGATTTCCAGAAGGAAAGTGGGTGTATACACACGGTTATTCGAATTTGCGAATCAACGTGTGCCCCGCCACGCTTTACGTGCGATGTGTTAAACTATTATACTTACACGTATCGCGGTGACCGTATCGGGCGTGGCCAAAATTACCAATTTTGAGGTAAATTGCCGCTTGTTGGGATTAACCCCACCATCCACCTATTCGCGCTTTTATCACACTACGTGGGCGCATGGGTGGGTGTCTTTTTCAAACGCTACCGGTAGGCTGCAGTGTTATCTGGATAAATTAGATGCACTTAGGAATTGGAGGAGTACTTTTCCGGTAGATGATACATGTTTTCCCGGAATTATGATTTTTATACCGGGAACATTACAGAGGATGAGTGCCCATTGTTCGGGTCTTATAACGCCGAGGATGCGGAATCGATAATGCGAACCGCATCCCCATTAGTGCATATCCCGAGGGATTTTGGTGCACATGGAATCAGTAATTATTTTGGCCCAAGATGAGATCCCTATCTTCTTAGACGCCAATGGCCGGTGGGTACTTATTCCTCCGCATTTTCGTGTGTAAATAATGTAAGAACAATCTTCCGTATATGTTGCGCATTAGATAACTTTGTTTGTATATGTGTCTTGTCTTGCGGAGATGGATCTATTCACCGTCGCAGACCTAGCGAAGCCCGTTGCGATGAAGGACGGGAGTAAGACCTTTGAGGGATGATGAGGAGCCTATTTTAGTTGCTACGGCAGGCGTACTATGGAGCCGAATGCGGGGAGACAGTACAGTTCCTCACCGCAGATGGAAGCCACACCTGCAAAGCCACCGAATCCCAGTACCATCTTCGTGGCGCAGCCCACCGCCGTAGTGTGGCCCACCCTATGGAAGAAGAAGAATCGTGCTTAGTCGGAAAAGGACCCGAAGGGGTGATGGTGCGGCCCTTCAAGGAAAAAATGCCCGTGGTCGATCGTGGAGTTGTCCTCATCGATGAAGCGCCGCCGCACCTTCTACCGATGACGCGAGCCACGTAAAGTAAAGCCGTGCATGTATAATTTTCTTTGTTGGTGAATGTGCTAGTTGTGTTTCTAACATTGAGTGGTAATCATTCGCAGGATGGAGCAGTTATAGAATCACCCCTAAGGCGAGTCCGTCTGATCAACAGATTTCGAGCCGCAAAGCCGTGATAATGAAAACCAACTGATGCGGATGCGCCCATTGAGCATTTGGTTGAAGAATTGGTGTGTCTCGCACAACAGTCGCACTAATTGTGAAGCCGAAAGACCGAGTATCTGGTGGGGAGGACCTAAGTTCCCAAAAGACCAAACAATAGCTTTGTTGAGGCCAATTGGCGGTGTACCCGGCACAATGGATAGCGCCATGCAGAGGCAAGGATCCGAGCGCGACGCTCAAAAACAGTCGAGGACAAAATGGCGCTAATGTGCCAAATAAACAAAGAGCGTCTTGATCTTTGCCAGTACAAGTCTGCGTCTTCTTGGGCATTGAAACATCTAGAACGTGGTAAGGACAAAATGTTTTTGCAGCATTGGGGAGCTTGGGATCTTGTGAGTGGTCCTTGAGGTGCAGGAGGCAAAGTGCGTAAGCTAAGCATCGAGTATGACGAGGAGTTGTATCATGACTTATGTCTATGATAGCAGAGCCTTGGTGGCTCATAGGCCACGGTCTCCGCCTTAGCGCCTTAGTACTCGGAATCGCCAGAGGTGGTTAATGCCTTCGGGAGGTAGTGCAAAGGCGCTCTGAGCGTGGTAAATCGAAGCAATTGAAAAGCTCCACGAGGCGTAATCTGAAGGCGCCATTGGATAAGGTACCTGAGTATGATTCTGAGTCATATGATCACTTGGTCGCTGCCATGCAGAGAATGAAAGACTTGGAGCTACCAATGATATCGGAGCTTGAGCGCGATCAAGATTATCCAATAAATGTGATTATGACAGGGTTGACCTTGGCGCGTCATCGTACTGAGGATGTCGAAGCACAGCCGGACTATTATTTGAAGCCCCATGAGTCTCACTACAAGTACCGTGTTTGCGCGCGCCCTAGGGATAGTCGAATCCATTTGCTTTGGAAAAAGAGGTACCTTTGCAGGAGGTCTTGGAAGCGCATGCGACCCGTCTTGCTAAAAAAGAAGGCATTGCAGGTAAAGCAATTTTGTGTGGGGTTGGTGCGGCCCACTTGCCAAGGTCTGATGGGGTGCCAGTAAGCGTGGCCACTGTATCGCGTCAGGATGCAGATATGTTGAAGGATGTTAGCGGAGCCAAAGAAGCAACGAGTCACGTTGGTACTTCTGCACTTAAGCGCTGTAGTAGCTGGTAGTTGACATGTTTAATCTCTTTTGTAATAACTCGTAGTTATGAATAAGAGTCTCTTTTTTGCTGTGGATACTATTAAGACGTGTAATGTAAACGTATCTGTTTGTCTTTGTGTGAAAGATGTATTTGTTGCCGAAGAAACAAACGTGTAAGCCAATGCGAATGTAGGAAATGCATAATCATGTATGAAGATCATAGTATACTTGGAAAATAATTCTAAGTACTTTATCATAATCGTGTATGTTATAGTTCACGTCTGCATAGAATATCTCATTAAGGAATCAAGTGTCTTGGTTCCTAAGTTGTTAAACGCAGACGTGTGCGTTGTTGCAAGCAACCATCGTGGGATGCGCATATCTTATTCCAACGTCTTGAGAACAAGGTGTTTAACAAGGATGCGTGATCCAGTATTGATGGGTTTGCAACCCTCTTACTCAACAAGTTAGTTAGTAGGTTAACTTATCCTTTTACCATCGTGGGTTTATTCGTAGTGCATGCATGCCATCGTGGGCAAGAAATAAAAAAGCGTTAAGACATACAGTATATGGAGATAACAACTTAAAATGTGTCACGGAGTTAGCTAGAAACCGCGGCATTTTATTGATACTTGCAAGTTTTTGTTTGAGATATACCAAAGAAAACAATAAGTATGAAAAAATAAAAAATGAATACATGAATGTTTATTGAGCACTGAAAGTGTAGAGTCGCCGTTGTCTGCAGTAGTCGTTTTTACTGTGTAGCACCTCTTGAGGTTGCCGATGTTCCATGCGCTGTAGGTCACGACCATCCAAGCCTCGTAGCCTCAGACGCGCTGTGCCTATTGCTTCAAAGAACCTCATAAGGTCCTTCCCACTTTGGTCCAAGCTTGCTCGTATCTTCTCGTGGCTCGCCTCATTGGCACGGTAGACAAAGTCGCTCGTGCGAATGAAACATCGCGCACCTTGGCATCATAGTATCCTTTCATTTTTGACTTCGACTTTGCCTCCCGTATGGTCGCTTCGCGCTCTTTCTTCCAAAGAGATCCAAGTCGACACGCCTTTCATCATTGTTTGTTGTTACATTGATCTCGCGGTGCGGATAGTTGGCATGCCGATCTCGGTTGGTATAACGGCTTCCGTCCGTAGACTAGAGAAGGGGTGTCCCCATGCCGGTTTTTATCGAGTGCGGTGAACCCACAAGACATGCGAAGCTCCTCGACCCACCTTCCTTTGTGCACTCGCCCAGCGCCGCTTTTATCCTTCGCCCAGCTTCGATTTGCGCGCCTACTAAGCCATTGGTTTGTGGGTGTGTAATCGACGCAAGTGTTGGGTGATGTTTAACTTTTCGCACCAATCTTTGAAGGGGTTGTCGCAGAATTGTTTCCGTTATCCGAGATGATTTCTCCGTAATCCAAGCGGCATACTATGTTGTCCCGCATAAAGCGTTTCACACCAGTTGCGGTGTAATTGTCGCCAACGCTTTTGCCTCGATCCACTTGGTGAAGTAGTCTATAGCTACTATGAAACTTAAGACCACCGCCACTATTGGAAAAGGACTGCGATATCAATGCCCCATTTGTAGAATGGCCATGGCGCCGTGATTGGCGTTAACTCGTCCGTGGTTGGCGCGAACGGGTCTCGTGGACTTGGCAATCATTGCACTTCCTTATTAAGTCCGTGCATCTTTATGCATGGTTGGCGAGAGTATCCCGATCGCATGGCGCGTGCTACAACGGACCGTGGTCCTGCGTGCATGCTACATGAACCTTCATGAATTTCTCGCAGACGTAATTTGCTTGTAGGGGCCGACGCAATGAGCCATGGTTGGAGGAAAGAACGTCGACACAAGATGTTGTCGCGCATTGAATCTCTCTCACTGCGCCGTATTCTCGCGAGCTTCATCTGCATTCTTGGGGTAATGTACCTTTGCTTAAGAATTCAGAATCGTGTCATCCATGTAGGACCATCCTCCTCTATGATGCGGAGACTTCCATCTCCGATATTGATTTGCTTTCGGTGTTTCCACCAAAGACTTGCTTTGATAAGTGTGCGAAGCTTGTTGAGGCGATCTTGCTCGGTGCATCCGCTTTGCGATTTTCTCCTCAGGGACTTGCTTGATAGTAAATCTGTCAAAGCCTTTGATCGATGTCTTAGTCTTCTCAAGATATCGATTCATATTCTCTTCTTTGGCCACGATTCACCCAACACGTGGTTGGCCACTAGACGGAGTCCACATTTGCTTCCAAGTTACGTGACACCCATTCGAGCCGCAATGCGTAGTCCAATGATTAGTGCTTCATATTTCGCTTCATTGTTTGTCGAGGTAAATTCAAACGCAATGCGTAAGTGAATTCCATTCCTCCGGGTTTGTGAGAATAAGGCCGACCCCGACCCGCCCACGCATGAGACCCGTCGTAAACAAAATCCATGGATCTTGTAGTTCCTTTTCGCTGGTGTAGGTACCTCGTCGATGTCGGCTTTCGATGATGAAATCGCCGTAACTCGCCTTTTATTGCGTACGTGGTCCGTAAGAGATGTTATGTTCGCTTAGCAACACACTCCACTTCGGAGTCGCCCCGACGCATCGGGTTTGGAGATGATCCGCTGATGGCTTGATCTGTGATGACCGCTATCGCAGCGCTTGGAAGTACGGCCAGCCGCTTGGCGGCAAACACTAATGCCAAGACCAACTTTTCCATGGCATCGTAGTTCATCTCCGTCTTCTTGAGCGCTTTGTCGACAAAATAGATAGGGGTTTGCACCGAGTCCCTATCTGTTAGTAGTAATCGCTACCGGCGCCCATGAGTTGCCGATAAATACATGATCGCCTCTTCCCGGTCGGGGTGCCACGAGTGTTGGGAGCGTTGCTAGATCTTTGTTTGAGTGTAGTGAAGGCTTCTTCCGCCTCCTCGCCCCCGAAAGTCACCCTTTTTATACACTTCTTGAGTGTTTTGAAGAGAGGCAATGACTTTTCACGATTTAGGACAGGAACATGTTGAGGCCGGCCGGTTTTCCATTGAGGATTGGACTTCCTTCGTGCGTGGTGAGGGAGTTCTATTACCGCCTTTGTCTTTCTGGACAAGGTTTTATGCCATCGAGTTCTATCGGTATCCTAAGAACATGCCTTGATGGCCTCAAGGTGCATTTCTTAGATTTAGCTTCATGTTGATCTCTCGTAGAGTCTTGAATGTTTCTTCTATGTCGCGCACAAGTTCAACTTCAAGATGGCTTTTTATGACCAGTCATCACATAGACTTCGTGTTGCGCCCACCTGCTTTTCAAAGGCATTGTCTACTAACCGATAGGTGGCACCCGATTCTTCTTGCCAAATGGCATTTTGTGTAACAAGAACGCCTTGGCTTGTGTGGAAAGTCGTCTTTTCCTCGCCTTCTTTAGCCATTTGTATCCGGTGATATCCTTGTACGCGCCAAGAAAGCACTTTAACGGTATCCACACAAGGACTCTATTTTCCGATCTATCTCCGTAATGGATAGCGATCCCGCGGCATGCTTTGTTAAGGTCGGTGAAGTCTACACACATTCGCCACCACCGTCGCTTTTTGACCATTCTTGGATTAGAAAGCCGTCGTGGTAATAGACTTCACGATAATTCCGCATTTACGGTTTACGTACCTGAATCCGGTACTGCGCCTGCGGGGCTTGGCCACGCTTTACGGCGTATCGGTGAGTACCCTTGTCGGATTACGAGTTTATGCTCGTGATCGGCGTGGTACTCGGTCATGTGTTTTGGCCCCACGCGAAAATATCCACGTTCTTTTGTAGGAGCCACGCACACACCGCTTTGCCGTTGTCCGACAACGACCCTCCAATGGTTATTTCTGCTCGGGTATTCGGGTGAATTGCGACCTTCAAGTTGGGGACTTTGGCGCGACCGTTTCGGGATCGGTTCCATTTCGCATGTAACCGTGTTACATTCTCTGTTGGTACCATGGCATTGTAAAGAGTAACAATGCCCCTTCTACTGGGAATTTAAGCATCCCGCGCGCCGTTGATGGTACCGCGCATGGTCGATATCCGGGTCTCCCAATAATGCCATTGTATGGCGAGGAGATTTGATCACCATGAAATCCATCCAGTTGTCGTAGAGTGCTCTGCGTTGCCGACGCGACTAGTAATCGCAGATTGGCCCATGGGCCATATCTTTTCACCGTGAAACCGGTGAGTGCCGTGTTGGCCGGGTTTAACCGACCGCGTATTTCAGTCGTAGTCTTTAAAGCAATGTTCATACATGATATTTGCCGATGCACCACCATCAATGTACATGCGGTGTATGTCGTGACCACCCGCACTAATTTCAATGGTGAGGGCTCTGCACTGCGTTGTCCATGATTAGAGTAGGAAAGAGATTTCGCTTCTTCGGAAAACTCTGGTGACCTTTTGTCTAGTGGTTCGTTGCCACGTCCGTATCATGTAGATTGTGTCGGCCTTATCTTTGGGTGTCTCCTTCTTGCTTCCATTCTTTGTTTATCTCTTCCTCTTTAATGTTTTTAACTAAGTGGTCCGATCGCCTCTTTGACCATCTTGTCGATGAGTTGGCGCACTGGACGCACTCGTTAGTGGTGTGACCCTTTGCGCGTGGTAGTCACAGTATCCATTCCCGGTGCAGCCGATCTTCCGTGTACGATCTGCGGTGGTCTCGGGAAATTCGCACCTTCCCTGCGAGTATTTCCTTTGGTGTTTTGATCGGGGAGTATATTCGTCATTATCTCGCCGCTCCTCCGGCTGCGATAGCTCTATTGCGGTTACTACCTCGGTCGTTCGATTGCCTCCCGTGTTGTTCCCGTGGCGGTAGCTCGAGTGACTCTTTTGCTATTCGCCAAGCGGCTTCTCCCTGGACAAAGGACCGAAAGCGCTTCATGAGTTCATCAAAGGTTTCGGGATCTTGTCGTTCAACCGCTTGATGAGTTCGGATTATTAATCCCATTCATGAAGCTCGAAATCTTGAGACCTCGGGACATGCCTTAACTTGCATGCATTCATCTTTAAAACGTCCCATGAACGCGCTCATAGATTCTCCTTGGTGCCGCTTTACCTGGCGAGTTCAACAGATTTTTAGCGCACTTTTTCGTTGAGTAAAATTTAGGCGAAACGCTTTTCTCAACTCCTCAAAACCATTTATGCTCCTTCGGGAGTTTGTTGAACGATTCCTGCGCACTTCCCACTAGTGTGGAATTAAACATGTGGCACCACTTTGGTTGTGGCCGATTCTCAATGGTCGCTACCGATTCAAGATTTTAGGTGATCGTGGATCACCTGTTCCATCATAGGTCTTGACATTCGTGAGGCATGCGCCTTTTCTTGTTCTCGGAGAAATCACCGATGCGTCCGGTGAACGATCCACTTTCTCGACGGCGCCATGGGAGACATGTCTTCCTCTTGGCTATCGCGTCGCTCCTAGACTTCCAATGTCTCAGATCACTATCCTCGTTGTCCGAGGAGTTATCGAAGATGAATTTTCCTTCACGGCGCGTTTACCGGCTATTCTCAGTCCCAATTGTAGTCCGGATCAAGGGCTCTCACTGGGAATACCTTCGCCTAGTCTCATCATGTACTTTACGGCTACCGGTCGGCATAGACACCGGTACACCGCTCTTCTCTATCACTATCACTCAGTGTTGTGAGTGAGATGTCTCATCACCCTCGATTCTCCTCCCGATTACTGTTGAATACCGGGGTTTATGACCGCTTCTCACGCTTTTCTTTCCGTGGCGCGGGAGAAGTATCATATTCGAATCAAAATTGAGTCGGGCTTTCAAGTTCGACCGATCTATTCTTCTTCCTCTTGCATGAGGCGGTTAATGTTTCGTAGTTTGGGATACGAAAACTGTGTGTTAATTCCGCGCTACCCCCCGAGAGTGAGTGCGTTTGTTTCGCCGCATACCCTTATCCCGGCTTGGTGCCTCCTGTACCTTTGTCGGTCGATTTCTAGCACCGATTGGAAGGAGTAGTAAAGACGGTGCATGCGGTGGGTCTACTCCACTCGTGGTGGTTGTAGTGGCTTGGGTTGTTCCCGAGTGCGGTTCCACCCGGAGGAAGATCAAGTCTTGACCGGATCCCTTATTTTTAGCGTACTGGTTGTCCCGAGGTCCGCTTAGGGGTTAGTCCACTCGCGACTTCTTCCTCACGAGGTCCGATCGCGATCGGCGACACCGTGTTTTGTCATTCTAGTGTCGGTTCTTAGTGTAAGGTCCCACGGATGGCGCCACTTGTTGATACAAAAGTTGGACGTTCTCGATTTGGAGCTCGGTTCTCGTACCAATTGAGAATTGCCGCCGAGACCTGCGCGACTAAGAGACAAGAAACATCATTAGGCTTAGGTGGGATTGTTTCCCACGATTATCCTCCCGCGAGAGTAAGTAATCGGTTTAGGGTTTAAGGAGTTTTAGGGTTATGAGATCGTACTTAAACAAGGGATATAATTCCTTTATATACGCACGGAATCCTTGTTGGTTCGTGTTCCCAACCTTCGCGTATCCCGCCTAAATCGGTTGGGAATGATTATCTTCATATTTTAGAAGATATCGGATATCTATTCAGAATAGATATGGGCTTGGGCTTTCGTGAGCCCAAACGTGATTGATATTGGCCCGTTAAATGACGGGCTTGAAAGTAGTGGATCGTAGTCGGGTTCATGACCCGACTCCGCACTATACGTTATCAGTTACACATAAAAAGATAAAGTGACAAGTTCGATGATTTTTAAAATGATTAGCCCAAAAAAAAAAGATAAATGGAGGTTTTATAAGGACGAAAGTATGTTTTTTTTTTCTCTATAGCAAAATCAAACACCCATTTGTTTAACAAAAGTAGCCATTGGCTACTTTTCTTTCCAATTCACTCAGTTCGAGACTAGACCCAAACCATTTCATTTTTCTTTTTCTTGGTGTGGGAGGGTGCGTTGGGTTCTGTTGGGATAGCAAGGGGACGCGTTCTTAGGGTGGACCGACCGAATATTTCGGTTATATTAGATTTAGTCAAATGAGTAAATATATGTATATGCCCATTATGTAGGAAGTCTGATTGTATTAAAGCACTAGAAAACTACTTTAAGAAGCCTCTCTCCGGATATTCGTATATGGAGAAAGTTCCATGATACGAGAAAGACTACTTTACTGACGACGGACGACCGCCTGTATGGGTAGTTGCCTAGAGCTATTAACTAGACCAAAAGGGAATAACGACCATTCTTCTTAGCGATGTACAATTCTTTTGGTATATGAAATCTTGATGTCTAGGTCAATTCAATATCAAAGGAGAAATGTAGTCAATGCGGCACATAGATGCCATACAACCATCCCTTCCCCTCCCCTCCCCTCCTAATCCAAGCCAAGAAGAGCACTTTTTATAAATGGAAAAAGAGACATAAGTCACGCATTCAAACAAGAGCCTTTGCCTTTCTTCGCTAAACTACTTCCCAAAAATGATTCTAACTTCATTACACTTAAAGTTAAAAATGCACACAATTACAAAGTGAGGAAGAATAATATAAATATATCTACACTAACAAACGTGTAGAAATCATATTGTCAAACAAATCATCTAAAATACTCTCACACCTACAAGCGTGTAAAAAATCATATGATCCACTTTTTATATATTGGTTTTTTACCCTTTTTTATAAATAATTTTTACATGGTTTAAAACGTGACCTTTTTTCGATAATGTGATTGTTTGTTACTACACAATAATAAATGTATAAGTTTTTTATACACCTATAACCATGGATAAAATATTGTTTTTACACGTTTGTAATTGTGTTCATTTTTAATGCATCATGTAGTGTATAAATATACAAATAATAAGTCGTGTAAAAATAAGGAAAAAAACTATAAATTCATAACGTACTCTACAAAAAAAAACTCATTATGCTCATCTACTTCACTTATTGTCATAATACATAACCGCTTTCATTTTATTCGGTTATTTTTCAATCGCTTTTATCCGCTTTTGACGTGGATAATAAAACGGGTTTATCCTTTTATCCGTAATATTTTACGTCCGTTTTATCATTTTTATCCATTTTGACGTGGAAAATACAAACGGTTTTATCCGTTTTTATCTGCTTTTATCGCGGACAAATTAAAATGAAATGGATAAAATGAACGATATACGAAACGGATAAAAACTACGTAAAATAACCAATTTAAACGAGCGGTTAGCATGACATGATAAGTAAGAGATAGGCAGTAATAATTTTTTCAGAAAGACGTTATGAATTTATAATTTTTTTTTCCTTAAAAATAATTGCGTAGAATTTGACATTTATTTTCTAAGTGAAAATTATGATTCTTACAACTAAAGCTAACTCCTTGGTGACATATAGTTTTGTTGCATGATAGTGGGACCATCAACCATGATCATAATAAAACAAAATGTACAAAAAATATGTAACCAAATATGATAACCAAAGAAAACAAAAGTACCTGAACACTATCATAGCCAGCCAAAAAGCAAAGCATATTGCAACATACAGCCATGACCAGCAGACAACACAAACCTATCACGGTTAAACCAATACGGATTCTTAGGGTTATATCTCATCACCTCATCAAACAATATATGACCCATTGGAGCACACCCCATGGGCAACCCCGGATGACCCGAATTCGCTTTCTCTACTGCATCAACTGCTAAGAACCTGATCGTGTTAACTGAATTCTCAACTAAAGATGTGTCAGTTTGTTTCTTGTATGTTTTTGCAGATGCCTTTATGGTTGTGAGTCTGGTAAATGAAAGGTTGTTTGTGGTGGTTATCTTGTGTGTTTTCGTAGTGGTTGGTATGGTGGTTGTGATGAAGGATTTAGTGAGCGGTGATGATGCTGCCATTGTTTGTTTTCTAGCTGTTACAAAATGTGTGCGTTTGTGTGTGTTTCATTTGTAGGAGGCGGTGGTCAAAATGTGTGCACTTAGTTCAAAAAAATTTGTGATTCACGTGGATTATATTCTAAGTACTATAAGCCATAATTAGCTAGTATATCCTTGTCACTTTGCTAATTGTATTTAGTTTTTTTCTTGTTATATAATACCTTAAAATTTTGATTTGAACTTTTATATATATTTTATTCATATAAAATAATCATTTTACTCACTATTATCAATAGAGCGGTTATCAACGAAGGGGTTAACTCGCAGCGTTCTTATGAGAACCTTTTTATTCTAGAAAAAAAATTGATTAAAATATCTCATCTTCACACGTCACATTGTCGGACTCCTCTTTCTCTTCAACACCTGATTTCCTTTTTACTTCTTTGACTCGGTGACTGATGTTGTAGATGCAACCCAACTACCAGCCGAAGTACCAAATGGAACACCACCTCCTGAAAAAATTTATTCTTGTCTTCATCAGCATCAGCTCCAACTGCACATAAAATAATTCTAACTTGATACAATTGCCAACCAATTCATCCAATTCAAATGTCATTATTCTAATCATGATCACTATCTAGTCCACAACAATGGCCAAGGGTATTCAGTTTTGTACCACAATGCTTGAAAATATAATAGTTTAAATATGATATGCAGAAACAAAACTCATCCAATTCAAATGTCATTATTCCCAATGCACGCAAGTAAAGTACCTAAATTTTACCATTGACTCGCTTCTACACAAATGGGTGCATTTGATGCTTGAATATGTTCTAAATAAACCAACGTCACAGACACAAACACTATATCTCTACTAACTAAATAAATATTCATTTACAACGTTCATACAAAATGCTCTGGGCCATTGTGCAACTTGCTTTTTATCTTTCCTAGTGCAAGATGATGCATGACATGTTCAAATTCCTATATTTTATTACATCTCAGTGTTTCAGTTCCATGTTTAACTTTACCTTATAACCAAATTATATTTCATACGCTAAACCTTTATGCATTTGTGTACAATCTTAAGGTGTTTCAACATAAGTAGAGTGTGTCATTCCGAGTGTCCCAATACGCGATTGCAAAACTTAGAGCAAAGCATGTTCATAAGCTTAAATAACCTACCCGTATAGACCAGTTAACTAATCCACCCATTTTGACAACTCTTGATGAAAGTAGCATCGGTAATACATTTATTTTGCTAATCTTAGTGTAGGTCATTTTGATATACTTTCGACGACTTTTTAGTGTAGAGCTGTTTCTATCTCATCATAATAGGCCATTTTGAAATATAAAAATATTCCTTATAAGGGATAAAAAGTAATTAGCATCGAAGCATAAAGACATGAAGTAAATGACAGACATATCAGTTAAGATGTGAGGTATATTTGCGTGTCATTGTGGCAAAGTTCCTATCAGCTGTTAAGAGTTGGGCAACAAACTAAAATTTATACCTTAAAAGACTCAGCTAGGATATTGTGTATAAAATGAATAGTAAAATAGGTCCATCAAAATTTAAGAGGTCAGTTAAAAAGTAAGTCTAATGGGAGTATGTTAGGATGTTGGTTCCGAGAGAGATGTACATTCAAAACAATCAGGTGTAACAAAACCGGGCAGACGAAATATTGCTTGAATTGATTAGACGCCAAGATAGGGTTATATTTTACTGTAAGCATTATATTTTGAAACTTATCATCCAAAACTACTTATTTGACCCCTAAAGAATCACATAATCATAAATATAACTTTTAGGTCCAAACATAGAGTCACAATAATCATAAATATAACTTTTAGGTCCAAACATAGAGTCACAATAATCAATTGCAAAATCTAAATCTAAGGACCCCTAAATCTAAATCTAAGGACCCCTAAAACATAGAGTAGTAAGTAATTTTACCTGCTGACATTTGTTTTCTAACAAAATGATCTGATCACTGAAATCTAGGCTAGTTTCGTTAGCCATCTTTTGCACCTGCAAACATCAAAAAACGATATTTGAAACACCTTTCACACATCCCTACAAAATAAGTTATTTCAAACCAATTAACAAAACTTTACCTTGATAATTGACATTGGGATCAAGATCCTGAGGCCGTGGGTAGGCATGTTTCTTCACCTTTCTGACCTTTGCAACAATACTTATACCTCTTCTCGCTGGGCCAAATGACCTCGACACAATGATTTTTTAGGTACACCATTAATACCAATATATCATTACCCTAGCTTTGAAGATCCGAAGCTGAGGTTCCAGAAGGCAAACCTCCTGAAAACATAACTAGAGATTGAGAAGGCATCTTTTGACCCAAAAGCTTGACACTTTAAATTTTTGCCCTGATCCATCTGAAAGCAATTTAAACTTAAGAAAATTGAAATAACACATCAAAGATAAGATAAACTTACAAAAATACCAACATTAGCAAAAGTCAACATTTATGTGGCAAGGGTATTCGGAAATCGGAATGTGTTCAACCGATCAATAGCTCAACAAAAGATCACAATCTTTTCTCATTAATGTTTGTTGTGCGCCAAAACCTCCATTAAAGCATTTCAACGAAATAGCCCTTATCATTCTTATCGTTACGATAATTGGGAAAAAAAACTAAGAACCCTAAACTAATGAAAAATGAAAAAAAAATAGGTTTATAAAAGTTAGGGTTAAGACTTGATGCATAATTTCAATTCAAAATGTTTTGTTTTGTGATTTTCATATTCAAGATTTTCGTCTTGTTCGACGTACCTACTGAAGCAATCAAGGAATCAAGGTAATTTTTTTTTCGTAGATGGAAAGGATCAAGGCGGCGGTATCTTGATTCAGTGTATGGATTCTGTATTTTGATTTTGTTAGGTGATGTTGGTAGATTTCTCCGGAAGCTTTAGAGAGTTTGTATGAAAAAAAGAAACTGAGAGATGACGGTGTTTTTTGTTTTGTGGTATGAAAAATAGAGTTTTATCATCAAATTCTCCTATTAAGGTGTCATTACGGAAAACGGAGTGTGAACAGTGGAAGAGCAACCACACAACAGCCAATAAGATTATGCCTCATGGGCCACTAAGGTACTGTGCACATTTACTGTTTGTCTGCAAATAAAAACCCACCAATGAGGAGCCAAATTAGTTCAAAACAGGCTCTGTAATAAATTTTCTTGGCCCCCGTTTTATTTTGAGGTTTAGTATATTTTATTATATATATAATATAATTATAATATAAAGGTAAAATGGTTTTATAACATAAGCAAAATACACATAAAATAAAATCAAAATTAAAAATTTAAGTTATGTTAAAAAATGTTACACACAATTAAAAAAGTAATAAGTTACATACATATAATTATTCCTGCCGTAAACTATTATTAATATAGTTTTTTTAATGTCAACGTAATACGTAGCGATAGATAATTTTGTTTGGGTTGAGTTATTTTGACCTCCTATAATTTTAGATTGACCTCCTTTATATTTTTTGTTTTTTATTTATTTTTTTTATTTTATAATTTTGTTTATATCAAAAACTATATACCGAAAACGCGAACAATAAATATAAAATTTAATAAGTCAAACACTTAAAGCCGTAAATCTGAAACAGAACTCGACAAAAACTGTTGTCTTGAAAAAGTGGGATAAAAGGAATATTCACTATGAGAGGCTCCAATAGACAACCCTTTTGTTTATGAAAAGCTTTACTTTTCTCTAGGTCCATGTAAGATTGGTACATGCATGATACATGACACATAACTATTTCAGGCTATTGAAAGTGAAGATAAAATATTGTAAAAGAAACCGAATATGCATAAACGTCAATATATTCAAAAGTTACAATCGAAGTCTTGCGGATGTTAACGTTAGTAGAGTGCAACTAGGTCTCCGCATGCATAACTCATAAGTCATATATCCATTAACCCATGTTTCTTGTATACTTTAGTAACTCTGTTGGCTCAAATTGTTCAAACATGCAATGCAGAGCTGCTAAAAAATTATTTATCAATAATCATATACTTCCTGTTGCTAATATTCTAACAGAACTAGCTCATAGCATGTGGGCTTCACCCATTAACCCCAAGGTAACATATTCAGAGCATACTCTTGGATTATACAAAAGTGGAGTTTTTTTTTTTGTTTAAAAAAAAATTTTCATTATACTTCTATATACTAAAACCTATTTTTGAACGGGGTTCCAAGCATGTGTGTTACGGAGTAATTATCATCTTAATTTGGCTTCCTATTGGTGTAGCAAGTGTCATGTGGTGGTAGTGGGACAAAAGGCACATTATTATTGGCTCCTAAAATTAATCACTCCCTTTCGTTTCGTTACAGTTGCCTATGAATAGTAACGTCCGTTTTACCACTGAAGTAAACACTCTTAGGGAAGGAGGAGTGGTACCCGATTACCCTAATACCCTGGGATGCCACATCACCTCTATCCAATAAAAACCTTACAACTCAAAACTACCTCAATACTACCCTAACACTACTCCTAACTAGGCGGAGCAGACCCGATCCCACCCTAACACTAAATTTCATAAAAAAAAAAAAAAAAAAAAAAAAAAAAAAAAAAGGAGAACAAAGCTAATCATAGTTCGGTTCCGAACTCAAATTGTTCCAAATTTTCAAGTACCCCAAATACTAGGAATGGTGTAGCCGATCGGGTGATTGAGCTTGATGTCGAGTTCAGCCCAACTCCGTCCCTACCTTATGCTTTGTACTATATTGTATTGCCTTGTAGCACTCCGCTTTTCTAGATCTTTCTCTTTATCACACACAAATCATCTCTCTCTCTCTCTCTCATAAATGCTTGGATCCTCTATCTTCCCCTTCCAATTTCCTCCACATTGTTCTACAAATTTCTAATGCATCTCAATGTTCCAGGTTCATCCCATCGCCCCACTCATTAAACCCATATACAAAATAACTGCTTCTCAAAACTATTAATCGTTCATCAATCCGGTGACCCAAATCTTCAACACGGAATGAATAAAGGCGGCCGAATTTTATACCTAATTATTCGATCTTAACATGGTTTGGGTCGCCATGGAAGACGATAAAATAGCAGCTGATTTCGTGAATTGGTAATCATCCCATTAAATTTTAAATTTTTTAGTTTCTTAACACAGTAACACTAGTTTTATAATTAGCCAAAACACAAGGACTAGAAATTTAATAATAGTAAAGTAAGGTATGTGTAAGGCTATAAATACCCTTCTAGACTTCACTAGGAGGGTGAAGGTGTGTGTTGTATTGTTAATTTCATTATTCATCAATAACACACATATTTCTTTTATCTCTCTACTCTCTCTCTCTCTAAAATGGCTATCTCACTATTTGAGCTTTCTTGACCTCCTGAACCACATAAAACCAACTATCTTTTCAATCCTACAAGTGGTATCAGAGTTGGTTATCATATTGGTTGATTTTTTGTAGTTTATCTTGTCAAAATACGTCAATTTTAGATATGTTTTAACAAAGGCTTTACAGTTTTTACTATTAATTTTGGTTTTAACAGGTTTTTAAGTGGTCATATAGGGTTTGTTTGATCCTGGTTTGTGGTTTTTATGGTCTAAAACACATTTTTTTTGTCTCGTTTTTATCTGAAAACTCAACTACTAAACTACTTTATTTCACGGTTCAAAACATGAAAGCTTTGCTTTTTATGGTAGATCAGGTGACATTTAGTCAGTTTTTGCAAAAAGAACATATCAAAAAGCTGAAAATGTTGTTTTTAATCGGGATTTTAAAGTTGTGTACAAACTGCATTTTTTTCCGAGTTTCTGAAAAAGTTTGAATATCTCCGAGTTTCTGGGAAATTTTGAATATCTCCGAGTTTCTGAGAAAGTTTGAGTTTCTCCGAGTTTTAAAACACTTGTTTTCCGAGTTTGAAAATCCTCATTCTCCGACTTTCCTGGTTTTTTCCGAGTTTGGTTTTCCGACTTTCACTCCGAGTTTCCATCTGGAATAGACTTCCAATTAAGGAAACATTGAGACATCTCTGAGTTTTGAGAACTCCGAATTTCTTTCCAGATTTAGATTCTCCGAGTTTCAACTTAGTTTGACCGTTGACCAAACCAAGATTACAACTAACTACATGGTTAGCATAACCTTAGTTAACCTCATACTATGTGTCGGGCTTCCTTAGTCTAAGCCACAGTCAACCGAAAAAAAAAAAAGACGAAGAGGAAGAACATACAGTAACCATTTAACCAAAACTTGTAATATCTAACAGCCTTAACCAACATAAATAAAATCTGGTCCTACCCTCGTTACATCACGTCTACAACAAACCAAAACCAACAACAAATCTAACCTAATCCCATCACCATCTCACGGATACAACTCCATCCCCATCTCACAAAACAAACAAGACTCGACCAAGAAAAAATCTCATATCTGTTTTCAACTTATTTAAAATCATTATTTATAAGTTTGAACCACAATGCACCATCGATCTTAACTGGGGAAAACATAATACCTACCTGGTTCGCCATTTCAACAAATCCTCAAGAAATAACTTACAGGCTGTAATATCTTGTCTCCTTTGACAAGATACGAACAACAAAGGGGTATTTGATAAGCAAGAATGTATAATTCGATTGTAGTGATTATGATTTGGATAACAGGAGGGAGTGTTATAATGAAAGTGATACGGGTGGTTGTGATTATTGTTGTGATTACAAAAGGAGAAGACAGTGGTATGTGAGATTTATGTTTATGGGATTAGATTGTTTGCGGTATGAAAAAACTGAATATGTGGCTGCGTTGGTCTTTGGTGATGGAGATAGTTGCGTTTCTTTAAGGGAGAAATAAGGGGTGGTTGTTTAGGCAAAAAGTGATTAGGGTTATGAGTGTGTGAGGTAAGTGTATTTATATTGCAAGAAATTAGGGTGAGGACTGGATTTGCACTGATATCCGGATAGGTGGACTTGGCCTTATCTAATTTTACTTTGTTTGGGCTTGATATACATCTGGTTTTTTTTTCTTTTTTTAGCAGATATTGAGCTGAAAATTTGTGTTTGGTTATTTAAAAGTGGGATGTGTTTTGTTAATTGTTTGGTTTATGGTTATATTTGGGCTTTTAATTGACAAAAATACTAATTTTTGGGGTTATGTTTTATTGATGATATCGGAATAATCCATTATAAAGACCTTTCTTTATTTGTATTTTACTTGTAGGAAATGTTGAAATAATCCGTATGTCACCCCATTGGGGAAAATTGTTAGAAACGCTTAATGTGACGACATTGTCGGGATTACACTAGTTATATAGTAAGCCAAAACACAAGGACCAGAAATATAATAATAGGAAAGTAAGGTATGTGTAAGGTTATAAATACCTCCTAGACTTTACTAGGAGGGTGAAGCTCTAGTGTGTGTTGTATTGTCACTTTCATTATTCATCAATAACACACATATTTCCTTTATCTCTTTACTCTCTCTAAAATGGCTATCTCATTATTTGAGCTTCCCCAACCTCTTGAACTATATAAATCAACTATATATTCGATCCTACAACGCCTACTAGCCTTTCACTAATAATTTTTTACTTGCCCTCCTTAATTAATTAGCCTTACCTAAGCGGGAATAATGTTCAAACCCTTGTAACTAACATGGGTTTGTCGCGCTAGTCAATCTAAAAGTCTAGTTTTCATCTTTTAACCTAATCACTATCCTATCATCAACTAGGTGATTCCAATTAATCTTGATGTGTGTTTTACAAGTCTTAAATTTATAATACTAGAAATACCGTTTTGGACTAAAACACAACACGGGAAAGTATACCCTTTTATGTATAGGATAGCTGGTGAGTTCGGTCGTCCCAAGAGAATTGTAGTTTTTCATAATGTTCGCTAAGTTGCTAAGGAAAAATGATTGTCACTCAAATTAGCCAAACATGTATATAAGCGAGATTACAATAAAACCCATGAAATCTGAAGATTGAACCAAATGGTTAAATCATGTTTGCATGATCACTAGGACATAGATTTATTAGGAAATGTTTGTCAAGATAGCACATGTTACGTATAACGCTACTCAAATACAAGTGTTTATACCGATAAATAACAACAAATCCTTTTGATCTATAGCGTTGTTATAACCAATATATTATGTGAAATGATAATACACGAATTCTTTAGTGTACTTTCGACCTATACACCTTGTAAATTATGTTTCACCAATTCACAAAATAAATAATAACCACAATTCCAAACACTTCACATCATAGATCACATATTTGCCCAAACAAACACAAAACGACTACTCCATGGAGGTGACAAACATATTATAAGCGATAAATTTAGAGTTTCATCATAAATAAATGGGAATGTCACCAAGTAAAAATAAGTCTTTTATTTACATTTTTTTATCTCCAACCATATACTCGAAACTTCAAATTCAGACATTTTTATATTCAGTTAATTACATAATCTAAACTAATTGTCCAATGAGTAATCAAATAGTGATAATAAGGAGGTATTTGTTGTGGGGTGTTCAGATTTATGGAATGGATTCGTAGGCACAAGTTATTTTTAGTGTAGTGATTTGAATTTAAGTAGCGAGTGATGTGATGGGACTAGTAGTACTAGTAGTGGTAGTGGTAGTAGTAGTGTTAGTGGTAGTGGAAGTAATGGTGATAGTGGCAGTGGCAGTAGCAGCGGCAGTAGTAGTAGTGGTGGTAGTAGTAGTAGTGGTAGTAGTAGTAGTGGTGGTGGTCGTCGTAGCGGTGGTAGTCGTAGTAGTGGTGGTGGTAGTAGTGGTGGTGGTGGTAGTCGTGGTGGGGTAGTAGTCGTGAGTGAAAGTCTCATAGGATAATACCGATTCTGTGGTATTGTTCAATTAGCGGCGTCGTAAACAATCAAGTATTAGTGAAGGCGGGCGGGAGTATGTAATTTCAACACAAGTGTATATTAGAAAATTTGTTGAGGATGTGGGTGAAGATGAGGATTTTACACGTGGGTCATGGCTTAGCGCGGTTGAGTTTATGAATGCTAATGGGGTTGGGATTGGATGTTTAGGTAATATCGAGAGCTTTATCAATAATCGGAAAGTTGATCAAGTTGTTGCAATAATAAAGTCGTGTACTCCAAATGCCCTGGTAATCTTACATTAACTCTCAAATATCTCTCGGGTTCAATATTTGGTTCAATACATCACAAAATCATTAACGTGGGGTTATGGAAATGATATTCTTGACGGGGTTGCTTTGATTCTTCATAACATTTCGGTGTTTTATTCTAAACCATCATATTATTATCTTAACATTACACTTAAAACCTATTTAAGATTTTACATAAGGATACAATTTATGGAAATGGGAGTGGTATAGGTGATAAGGAATGTTAGGCGAAGAAATAATCAAATTGTTAGTAGAAGAAGAACGGGTTGAATAAGAATGGCGAGCTAGTGGATATCTTATTGATCAACAAGAATATCAAATGAGATTAGACCAAGAATCATTGATACAAACACTAGAACAAAAAGCAATGGCTAAACAAGAGTGGGAGGACAAAATTAGCGAGAACAACAGTTGGTGGAGGAACATAAGAAAAATATATTTGGATTATACTTGTAATGTAATGTCGGCTATGCAATTTTAATTGTCGATCTATTCCCACAATTTTAGAATTTATGTTGTCATTAATGTTGTCATTACTCCCATCTTCTTTGATGAACAACCACATTGTTCCCCATTAGACCATTTTGACTGTCTTATATAGTTACATCACCGGTTTTCATTTTTATCACATCAAAGAGGTTTCATCATGGTTGAAGAAAATAATTGTCAAATGATATGCATTGTTGTTGGTTGGAAAAGAAAAGCAGGATGGATTGACCTTTGATGCAAGGCCCACCTAATAGAGAAATCACTTGGTATTATTGTCCAATGGGTTTTTACGGAAGGGGAAACACGACTTATAGTGGTGTTGTTGCAGTGGTGTTGTGGGTGTAGGTGTTAGAAGGGAAACCACAACTATAGTTGGTAGAGTTGGTGTTGTAGTGGGCCTACATGTTGCAGCATTTACTATAGGTGGTGGTTCAGTGATTATAGGGGGTGGAAGTGGGACTATAACAAGATCTGATGAAATTTATGATTGTAGGTCTCCCCAACCCAATGACATTAGTGATGAAGAAAGGGAACCACTTGCAAGTCAAATACCAAGTGAACCACGTGCAAATCAAAGACCAAGTGAACCACCTGCATGTCAAAGACCAAGTGAACCACCTGCAAATCAAAGGCCAAATGAACAACTTGCATGTTATACACCGCGAATCACTGCAAGTCATTGAACAAGTGATCTACCACCTATTCATGTGTAAGTGTAACAATCCGCACTTTTCCGGATATTCATTTTCTATAAAATTCATCTGCTTTTCATTTACGAACTTTTATGAGCTCCTTTGGCGTGAAAGCGAAAGTTATCTCTGAAACGTGAATTTTATATACTACGCATCTGGCACAACTGTAAACTCGTTAAACTATCCAAGTGATCACTACTTCTATTTGCAAGAAAATAGTCAAGTAAATACTCATTTTATTGAAAAATGATTTCGTGAACAAAGCGCAAGTTTCGTAATTTTTCGAGTCCGTTTGCTAGTCCAAATATGTCCCGAAGCTAATATTTACAAAAGATTACGAAAATTACAGAAATGGTCCCTGTGGTTTAATTTTGTTTGCCACCCTTATCATTGAAGTAATTACAAAATTGGTCCTTGTGGATATAAAAAGGCAGAAATAGGGTTTCACCCTCATTTGTATCTCACACACTTTTCACTTGCCTCTCCTCCTCTCCTAGGGTTACCAGCCGCCACCCTCCCCTGAGCCGCCGCCACCAAAGTTGGCCACCACCCTCCTCCACCGGTCGCCGCTGCTCTCATTACTCAAGGATGGCATGGTGATGATTCTTGGAGCAGGTTTAGCGTGACATGAGGGTCACGAATAAAAGTTATTGTGGTTTTCGATTCATGGTTAATAGAGCGTGGTATAATTAAATTTCCGGGCTTTGTTTGGTTTTGGTTCTGGTCCATGGTATCCCACCACCACCATGATCCTCAAGGTCCGGTTGGTTGGGGTTTGATCGGGTTTGTTGAAGAAGAGATTTTGTTATAGTTGGGTTTGTTTGTTCGCGTGTGTTACAGCCGTCACCACCTCGGCTGACCACCCTCCTCATCTCATTTCACTATTTTTTCTTCCTTCCTTTCTCGTTTACTTTGGTAAGTCGAAAACCTCAAAACTCCTTTGATTGATTTTTTTGAGTTAAAACCGAATATAATGTCTTGTGTCGTTTTCGTGGAATAGGAATTTGGCTATAAACATTTTTATTAATATTGTTTCGTGTGGATGAAAAAAAATGAAAAGTGTTGTTGATTAATCGGGTTTGAAAACTGTTTTCGTGGATAAATAAAGGCTTTGGAAAATAATTTATGTTAATTTTCCGGATTTAAAATGTATTCGATCTTTTGAGTGTAGTAATAATGGTTGGATGAATTTTGTCTAAAACAGGTTTGATACACTATTCGGGTGGTAAACGTTTAATAAAGCGTGTGGTATAAGAACATCTTGAAGGCGATTGTGTTACGAGTTGAGTCGACATGGGTGAGTCGACTCGGTGAGCTCGATCGGTTGTGAAGTGTATAAGCGTTGGGTTGTGGTGTGGGTTGTGTCTTGAAGTGTCAAGGTCTCGTAGTTGCGTCTATGTTTAGTCCCGTTCTCGTCTAAATTGGGATTCATTGTCGAGTGAGTTTTGTCATGGTCGATTCGGAACCCATATGGGTGACGGTCGAGACACTTGGCATGGATTGCTTATCTTGGTTTAAGGTTGCAAGTTTAATTTAGGGCCCGTTTGGTTTGTGGGTTTAGATTGGGTTTGGGGTTAGAAAAGTGGACCCACTCATTTTTAAGTGTTTGGTAGCTTTGGGTTTGGATTTAATTCTAAATAATAAGGGTGTGTTAAAGTAGGGGAGTAGTAGGTTTTAAGATAAAAAATGAGACCCACTTCATTTTCTCTATCTCTCTCCTCTTAGAGCACTCTCAACTGAACCGCTTAACGCAGTTATAGGCATTATTATTTGTTGAGGCGTTAAACCCGTTGGAGACGTAACATGGTAATCTGCGTTATAGGGCAACGTTGGGTTCTAACGCCTTGGATTAAGGCGGGAAAAAAATTGAAAACTTACACAACTAGTCCTCGATGTCTAGTATCCGTTAGAAATTCAAAAATTTACAAAAACCCCTTAACAATTTGGTTTTAAAAAAAAAAAAATCAAAACATTTTTTACCACTATAAATACCCAACTAAAACTCTATTTTTCACACTTCCATTCAAACTTTATATACTTCCTCTTTACACTTTCATATTTCAAAATCAAATTCGTTCACAATGGATCCAAATCAAGTCGGTGATATTCCCTGTCTTGGTTAGGCGTTGATGACCAAGAGGACTTCCAATTTATGGCTACTAGCGTGCGAGTATCACCTTGATTGGAACAACAAGAGGGTATTGAATCTCAACATCCTAGTCGTTCTCGCACCCATGTATATCGTGAGCGTGAGCTTGCGTAACGTCTGCAACGATTATTTCGTACAAGGTTGTAAGTATTCAAACCGAATTTTCGTAGAAGATTTCGTATGAGCCGAAAACTATTCACGCAAATAGTTGAAGGTATTGAATCTTATACTCCGATAATATTCCGGATCATTTTACTTTTTAGGCAAACACCCGATTATCGGGTCGAATGAGTATAAGTGCTCTAATGAAGTGTACGTCGCCATCGCCAATTGGCGTCGACACCACACCGATGCATTTGATGAATACTTGCAAATGGGTGAGAGTACTTCAAAGGTATGCCTTGATAATTTTAACAAATGCATTATTGATTTGTTTATCTTGGAGTATTTAAGAAAACCAACATGGGCCGACATTCAAAAATTTATCAACATCATGAAGAAAAACATGGTTTTCGGGAATGCTTGGTAGCATTGATTTGTATGCACCGGAATGGAAAAATTGTCCGATGGCTTGGCAAGGCCATTTGCTAGGGGTGATAAAAATACCCAACAATTATGCTTGAAGTCATTGCTTCTCAAGATTTATGGATCCGCATGTATTTTTGGGATGGCGGGGCAAATAACGATGTCAATGTTTTAGATAACTCTCCGTTATTCGACGACCTTCTTGCCGACAATGCCCCAAAAGCACCTTATATGGTTAACGGAACTAGGTATGAATAGGGGTATTACTTGGTGATGGAATTTATCCACGATGGGCAACTTCGTCAAATCCTTCACGGCAACAATCGATGAAAACATACGACTTTAAAAGGAGACAAGAAAGTGCCGAAAAGATGTTGAACGTGCTTTTGGTGTTCTTCAAGGCCGTTGGGGTATACTACAACAACCGCAGCACGTCAATATGAAATTGCCACGATCGTAGAATCATGTATTGTTGCATTATTATGCATAACATGATTATAAAAGATCAAAATTTGCTTTACGTGACTATAACGAATCGTGGGTGGATCCGTCAAGAAATTTGAGGCAACGAAGATGGGTTGAAAGATGTGATACGACGATCGTAAGGCAAAAGAAATACACGATCGACAACGATACCCAACTCCAACAGACCTTATGGAGCATGTTTGGCGGAAGAATCTTGAGCGACATGGACAACAACAAAGAGTGGCGAGGATGAACAAGTATTTGCTATGTTTTTTTTAATTGCGTGATTTTTTTTTTTTTTTTTTTTTTAATTTCGTTGTATTTTTTTTTTTTTTTTTTTCGTTGTATTTTTTTTTTTTTTTTTTCGTTGTATTTTTTTAGTCTCGTATTGTAATATGTTTTAAGTTTTAATGAAATGTTTGTTTTAGTTTAAAAATGAAGTGTTTGATTTAGTTTAGGGGTTGAAATTGAAAATATGAAATATTAGTGGTGTTATGGTGTTATTGGGATGTTATTGTTGTGGGTGTTTTTGAGGATGTTAATGTTAAATGGTAAAAGGCGATGTGGTAGCGACGCAGTGTTATTGGTGTTATGGTGTTATTGTTGGGAGTGCTCTTACATTTTATATAAATCATTTATAAATCATTTTTTAAAATATAATATAATTTTAAATATTTTTCTCTTTCTACATTAAATTCAAATCAAAATCCTAATCTACAACTTTACATTCAAATCCAAATTCTAATCTAAACCCATCTATAAACCAAACAGGCCCTTAGTATTAGTAATGTTACATAGTTTGATTCTTTTGAAATTGGAAGTTGGTTATATTGTAACGTAGGGTTGGCATGGTCTGTGTTGACTTGATTTGAATATGTTAAGTTTGTGTTTGTGTGTAAGCGAAAGTCGCATTGGCTCGATTGAGTCAGTCGTGACTCACGAGAGTCACGACAAGGGTTATTTTGATTAGTTGATTGTTTCATTTATTCATTTATGTTTCAAGATGGTTTCGGCTAAAGTTTAATTGAAATGGTGATTTGCGAGGTTTATTTATGTTGACATTCGTATCTTTGGTAAGTTTCGGATGTATTGGGAATTATAATTGACGTTGAATAACAAGATTACTTATCGGATTGTGAATTGACATTGGACATATGCGAAATAAAAATTATTGAATCGATAATTATTGGACATTGGATATTTATTGAACGTTGGACAAATTGGACGTATTGGACAAAACGAACACAATATATTAGACTCACTATGAATTTAATATATTGGATTCGCACCGATCAATAAGGAAAAATTTTCTAATACCCAATGAATACTCGTTACTGGTTTTCTAGTAAATTGTCAGGAAATATTACTTTGTAAAATTTATGTTATTAAAGTCACGACGACTTGGGAATATTTTATAAATGAACGCGTCCTGCCAAAATTTATAAAATTATTCTAAACTTATATTCTTTTAAATTCAAAACCCGTTGATTGTTAAAAATCCGACAAGAATCTAAACAAGTGCTCTTTTAAGTGGTAAAACTTTTATTGTTTGAAGTGCAAATTCAAACTTATCATTACTTATAAAACATGTTTGTTTTAATCAAGCTATTTGGGATTATAGGGTAAATGCCGAAACTTACCAATTGACTTAATTTTCTTGAATTAATTATGTGTCGTCATTGTCTCGACAACTTTCTTGTCATCGTCTTCTCGACGTGAGTCTCGGTCAATACTTATTGACTACTCCTTATAATGTATTGGGATGTACATTATGCCTTAGCGTGAGTTATGTTTGGCGTGAGTTACATCTTTGGTGTGAGTTACATTTTAGTATACTTCTGGCGTGAGTTGTATGTCGAGTCTTTGTCTTCTTAACACCAGACGAAACGTTAAAACTAAACTTTTTGAGATATTGATAATGGATTTTTGAAATCTTTGATATGAGTATTCCACGAAAACTAAGACACATTGTCTTTCGGATATTATATTATTTTACGCTTTGAGACGTATTTTGAGATCATACATATACTATTAGATCGTGACGATATAGTACCTTTGTACTTGTACTCTTTGGATATCTATGCGCCTTCCTTCATGATTTGGTTGTGCTTGCTCTTTGATGCCAGTCTTGTTAGTTGTGATTCTTGCGTTGCTTCGCTTCGAGGTGAGTTCATGGCCCTTACTTTTACTTGCTTTTAAACTGTTTTGGGGGAGAATACATGCACTTTTTACTAAATGCAAATGATTGATTGATTTGAATACGCTATTGAGAACTGATTTTGATGAAATGCGTGATTTGATTTAAATATGTTTTTATATGGACACAAGTGCTTGAAAGACTGTTTTGATTGGACCTGGAAATGTTTTGTGAGCTATTGCGTGCTAGGTTAAGGTTAGAAACCCAAGCGTTGTTATGAATTGTTACATCCTGGCTCAGGATGGTGCGAATGTTATGGATAGATCTATTGGGAATGGCCACCCCGTCCGACCAAAATGGCTCATGTGGGGACGCATAACATGTCGATTGTTTGTGTATTTAGAGATAGTCACGGCTCGTGCTATCTAGCGTTGGTTTCATGACTTATCATGCGTAATAGTTAAGCTTGCGTTACACTATATTCGTTGTAGTGTTTGATTTTTATATGGTCCAAGTGGTTGTTTATGAACTATTTTGCGGATAAATGTTTTGATACTATGAATTAGGCAGGGTATGCCTTGGTTAAATTTGACTTGTTTATGAGAAATGATTTGCACTTGAAAACCTTGTGATCCACACCACTATTTTGCTTAAAGGTAAACCTTGTTTTTGCGATATTGTGAGCGCCACAATGATCGAAAGGATTCTTTTGAACTCGCAATACTTTTATGAAAACCTATGAACTCACCAACCTCGTGTTGACACTTTTAGCATGTATTCTCAGGTATTGAGGCGATTGTTTACTTTTGGAGGCGCTTGGGCAATGACATGGCATGGTCATAGGCGACTTTGATATTTGTATTTGGGGACCGCTTATTTATTTGGGCATATTTCCGTATTAAATTTTGTTGTAAATATTGATTTTATTAAATAAATGAGTTTTCTTAAGAAAAAACCTTTTATTCTATGCTTGTGTTGTGATACCGATTAGTAGCACCCAAAACTTGTATGCTTTCGCTAAAACCTAATTTTTGGGGGTGTTACATCATGCTATATTCTATTTGATAATATATGTAACTTAACTGGTATATTGTATTTGTTATGTTATGACAATGCAAGCACCTCTTTAGTTAGTAAAATGGGTAAATACAAACACTCCATAAACAACTTGCAAACTGTATAAGCAAGCTGCAAAACTGTCAAGTTCATTTTTTGGTATCTATTGAATTTTAAAAGTAAAAATTGTTCCACGCATAGCTGAATTGCAAATGCAAAATGCAGATCCAAACATAACTAATCGTTGTTAAGATTGTTTGACTTTTTAGAGTCAAGCTGCTAAGTTTTTATGATAAAAAAACTTGCACAAACACAAATGATAACATGCAGTTGATAAACTGGTATTATTTTGGTTGTTGGTTATATATGTTGACTTTTAAAAGTCAACATGGGTAAATCCAAACAACCCATATACTGAATATAGCAGCAAAACATGAGAATATAGGTACCATTCAAAAGGCCAATTCATATTCGAACACATTTTACAATGAAAACCTGGATCAAATGACCCATTTCATTCATTAACCATAACCATATTTTTACAATTTTAAGATAGGGTAAACAACAACAAAATAACCCTAAGTCTACTACCCCTATTTAGTACATATGTTCATCATAAACAAACGAAACCCAACCTAACCTCCATCAACCTACCCCCCCACGTAAAGCTCTGTCTCACAACAAACTCAATCTTCTTAAGAATCTTATCGTGAATTTGACTAACCATCCTCTCTAACGCCCTCGCCCTACGCAAATCAATAGTCTTGAGTCTCCTAAGCTTCTTCGTATTGTCCTTTGCATTTCTCGAACGTGAAAAGTTTTGAAGTTGAACAATCAGCTCCCCTACGATCGACCCTATGAGTAATCTTTTGGGACTTGTTCTCCAAATCGTGTGCATGTTGCATGTCTTGAAGAATCTCTGTCTGGTAATGGCCAAGCATAATTTCTGTTAGCACAAATGAGTTACAGACAACAACGAGGTCAATATCACAATGAGACATGTTCATGGTTAAGGAAATGGGGAATTTGAGCTTATCTTAAGAGTGTGTGTAGTGATTAACTAGAGATGTGTTTCGGAAGTTAAGCCATTGAAATAAAGGTGTGCATTGAGAACACAAATTAGATTGGTGAATTAATTATGAATAGTGAAGGGATAGGTTTTGGTATATGTTGACTTTTGAAAGTAAAAAATGGTAAATACAAACAACCCATATACTGCATATTGAAACAGAAGAAAAATGAGTAACCATACTGTTGTTGTAATGTTTTTGTAATGGATAGAGTGTTCGTTCTGTGATCACATGAGTACTTGGTATATGTTGACTTTGAAAAATCAAAATGGATAAATCCAAACACCCATTAAATTGTCATACAAGCAAAACGATGCCTTAAAATTGTCACAATTCCTAATTTCCGGTCATTTTGCAAACTTAAAATTTTTTTACTATTCATCTCGAGAATTTACTATTCATCAGTTACTATTCATCATTTTGAAGTCGAACTGATATTTTGAGAGGTTATTTTTAAGTTTTACTATTCACAAAACACTATTCATTCCCGGAGAAAAAAATTATATTCATGATTTTTATTCATCATTTATCGTAAACTAGGTTTACGAGTGTCAAATTCGCGTAACCGTAAAGGTTTAGCTGCGTATTCATGAAAAATCATTGAGGACACTTCATATAGACTAGAGTTAGTCTACATATCATCAGTAACGTCATCATCATATTAGTTCATGCATGGGTTTGCATATCTCATTAACGTATATTTTTCTATTAAATAAACGCTATCGCACGATCATTTATTTTGAATAATTGATCCGACACTTCTAAAAATTATCCTAATATATTTTTATACTCATTTTAAGACTATAAAAATTATATTAGTAGTTTACCCGATGTTTTAAATTTATTTTGTATATAAATGGTATATATATATATATATATATATATATATATATATATATATATATTCGACGGTTTTCGTAAATTCAACTCGATAATTATTTATTCACTCAATTCTTGCGAGAAATGTATTTTTATAATTTTATGACTTGATATATTTTATTTTGTTCGTTAAAATCGATTTCTAGCTAACGCTACACTAAATACTTAATTATATTTACAAACTACACATTATACTTACACTTAAGTACACATTAGTCATCAAAATACCACAAAACCCTCCCCATATTACCCTTGGCCGACCACCCCCATGAATCACCATGTTTTGATAAATATCTTGAGCCTAGATGTAAACATACTCCTTTAGTAGGCTAGATACTTGTAATAATTTATATTAAACTAAATAAAACATCAAACTAGACAAAAACCAACTACTTGGCTTTCCTTTTCTTCCTAGACCACGCCTCCCATGCTCTTTTCCCTAAATAAGGGATATTGTCTCATCTTTTATATAATAAAATAATTACATCATTTCGGAGTGTTTTTGTAAAACCCTTCTTATTGAAAAAAATTAAACCAATTGGAGAGCTCGAATTTGCCACGTAGGCAAAATCGAGCAATATGATTGGTCAATAGAAAGTCAAAATTAAATTGGTTTTGGTCAAACTTAATAATTTTGGTGTAGAAATTTGGTTAAGAAAAAAAATGCATAAAAATATAGGTGTCAAATTTATGAAAACATAAACTTAAAAAGAGGGAGTAATTAATACAACTTTAGTGGTTGAATTTTAAATAAATTATATAGAGCTAAGTGTAAAATTACAAGTTTCCATGTTTTTAATAACTTTAGAAAAAACAAATAACCCTTACACTTTATATTCCCTATACTTTATAATATTACTAACGGAATATAAATATCAAATGCTAAGACGAGATTCTTGTGATATGGAAATAAATATACTGATTCTACTTATAACAACGACTCGTGAATTATTATTTAAAATTTATATATGGATATCCATAAAACATTTTAAAAACTTTACGGAGCATATTTTAACTTCATCAACGCTCATTATGTGCTACTAAACTCGCACATTTTGTACAACATGATATCAATAGTTAAAGTTAAACAACAACATCAACCTCACCTCAACATATCATCGCTTAAAACGTTTTACAAAGCTAATTAAAAAAAACAAAAAAAAACCGTGGGTTAGATAGTCATTGGTTAATTTAGAAGGTGTTTTCCTTAAATTATAAAAAAAATGCACGCATCACACTCCTTATTTCATAACAATCACCTCCTTAAAAAAAAACTTCATAGTTGGTCGTTGTAAAGAAATAAAAGTATGTACATGAGAATTATTAAGCAAGAATATATAGTTTTTAATCAGGTTATTACGTTACTATATTGCGATAATGTTCTTGAGTTGGTAATAACGGATGTGAGATACAACCATTTTCTATACTTATGATTTATGTGTTAACCTCTTTTGCTTCGAATAGAATCCGAAAAAGACTTCACATGAACTTTGGCTTCGCCTTATCTAGGTGATAGTTTTTAGTAACTTTTTATGGTTTAACTTTTGTTATACACAACAACTTTTAGTAATTTTTTTTTTTTTATAATGTTTTATTGAAAAGTTCTACGCTTAATATTTGTGTTTTTACTATAAACACACTAAGCTATGATAGAATTAGTTGTGAGTTCGGGATTTTTTTACTAAGCTTCTCAAAAAAGCTTATAGCTTTATCATAAACTTATTGTGTTATGGTAATTGAATAAGTCAATAAGCACATTTAATAAGCATACCAAACACCCCTTTAGTTCTAATATGAACTTATTTGATGTTATGACTAACTTTGTTGTTATCCTCACTATAATGTAACATGTTAGTGGTTTTTGCAGTTTTATAATCTTATCGCACATACTAAAGTGTAATGCAATTTTTTTTGTACATTTTTTAGAAAAGGATTAAGTATCAACACATGATTGTCGTGGAAGGATTTTCTACGCCTGCTCAAGCTATGAATGTATAATTAAGTTGAGTTGCTGATTTAGATAATATATGAATGTATTTTAATGTACCAAAGATGTGTTTTAGTGCCTATACAGGGAATTTTATAGTAGGAATGTTCGAATATGTGAGTCGGATACGCATGTTATACGGTTAGAAATACTTGAGCTTATTGAGGCACACACGTAAACAAAATCGTGAGATGTGATTGATTATTAAAAGTCAAAATTAAATTGATTTTGGTCAACCTTTAAAATTGGACACAATCGTGACCTGAGTCAATGGGTGCCACATCAGCTTTCTCGACAAAATAACTTTGAAATGACCAATGTGGGGTGTAGCTCGAGGATCAGTCGAGGCAACCCAAAAACGAAAATCGGTCTTTTTTTCAACCGATATTTACACACACATTCCTTTCAATTTTATTTATTTATTTTTTTTTTATTTTTTTTTTTAACTTGGTCATCGACTGTGGAAACTTGGTCGTGTCTGGTCATCGGAGAGAATTCATTATTTTGCCACGTAAGCAAAATCGTGTGATGTGATTGGTTAATAAAAGTCAAAATTAAATTAATTTTGGTCAAACTTTAATAAATTTTGTGAAAATTTTTTGTTGATAGAAAAAACAAATAAAAATATAGGTGTCAAATTTGTAAAAGCAAAAACTCAAAAAAAGATGAGGTAATTAATAAAACTTTAGTGGTTGAATTTTTAAAAATTATATAGAGTTAAGTGTAATATTATAAGCCTCCATGTTTTTTTTATAACTTTGGATTATAAACAAATACCCCCTTATACTTTATACCCTTTATACTTTATATCTTGAAAAATACAATGTATATGTTGTTTTAAAATAACAATATATAAATTTGCATAAGATTACAAGTATCAATTTTTACTTTTACATTCAATAAGGACCCACTTATTTCATTTTAAAAGTTTAACTTATGTGGACGAGTTTACATTTTAATACGGCTAAATTATCGAAAGCGAGAATATAATTATCAAATTGTAAGACGGGTTACTTTAATATAAAAATAAATATCTGTGATTATACTTATAACAATATTGGTAAAACAAAACTTAAAAAATATGAGGTAATTAATAAAACTTTATTGGTTGAATTTTAAAAATTATATAAGGTTAAGTGTAATATTAAAAGTTTTCATGTTTTATAATAACTTTAGAAATTAAACAAATTCACATTTATACTTTATACCACCTATACTTTATATATTAAAAATACAATATATATGTTGTTTTAATTTTTTTTTTGAACGGCTATATTATTAAAAGAAAAAACGCTAGCAAGAAACTAGCAAATTACAAGGAAATAAGATTTGGGTTTTTAAGCCAATCATCCAAACTAAACGAAACATTACATCTAGAGCGACACCAAAAAAAAGATTGTGACACAATATTATCAAAAAACGTTGCTTTCGCCGGGATCATGTTGTCGAATATCGTCTTATTACGGAACATCCACAAATACCACCACATAACGTAAAAAACTCCTTCCAACATCGATTTATGTTGTTTTAAAATTACAACATATAAATATGCATAGGATTATGAATATCAAAATATTTCTTTTACTATATAAGTTCAGTAAGGACTCATTTATTTTATTTTAAAAGTATGATTATGTGGACACGAATTTGAATATTAAATACGGCTAAATTTTTGAAAAGGAAAATATAATTATCAAATTGTAAGTACGGGTTACTGTAATATGAAAAAAATATACGTGATTGTACTTATAACAACAAATCATGTAATTCTTATTTATTTATATAAGGATATGTAGAAAAACATTTTTTTTAAAACTTTAAGAAATATATATTTTAACTTCATCGACGCTAATTATGTGTTACTAAACTCGCATCTTGTGTACAACATAATATCAATAGTGAAATTTAAATAGCAACATCAACATATATATCTGCTAAATATAGTTAAATCTTGAGTTATCTAAGAGAAACTTTTACAAAATTTTATTTTAACAAATTCTAATGGATATTAATATATAATGGAAAACTCGTGCATAAGTATATAATTAAATGTAATTACCTTTAAACACAAAATATTCAATATTAATACAAAATATTTTTTTTTTGTCAAAGCCCCGTGCGTGCACGGGTATTATAAGTAGTTTGTTTATATATATCATTTACATCTTTAACTAATTCATTATCAACAACTAATAACACAATTTTTCTTTCTTTTGTTGCTCTTCCTCTTGCTGATTTTCGAACCAAAAACAGCCCCCATCACCATCAAAAATTCAATTTTCACTTGTTCTCTTACTCTAATATGGAAGATCATAAGTTCCTTGTACTAGTTCATGGTTTATTCCACTTAAACTACACTTTAACCTCATCATATTATTAGTAAGCTTTTCATAACTTTTATTACTCTTTCATAATCGTACTTGAGCTATTTTATCATTCTAGTAAGAAATCATGCAAGTATTATGTGATTCATACCATTTTTAATTGTTTTTAGTACTTATTATGAGTTATAATCATCCTATAATTAATCCCTTAAAACATATCATTGTTAATGATGTTTAGGAACCCATGACACCCTAAGAAGGTGTATGGTAGGTTTAGAATAGATTTGGTGTTGATTTGAAGTGATTGAAACAAGTATTATGCTAGAAAAACCATTTTCGACAACACTGGATTTGGGTCTGATCGTTTTTACAAAATCTGTAAATTTTGACAGGTCATGGATTATTTTGGGCAATATATTCAGAGAATATACTTTAAAACGAAACAGTGGTCGCTTGAACGGGTTAAAACGGATTTATAACGAAGGAGATACGCTATTCTCAAGTTTTGCGACGAAAACTAATTTTCTGAAAAATGGTAAGCTGTTAAGGGTTATTTTAAGGGCAAAATGAGTTTTAAACCTTATCTAAATGAGTCGATTTGTCAAAATATACTAATATACATTAACACGAAGCTAAGGATATATAGAACGAGAAAACGGACTTATAACGACTAAGTTATACACATTTTAAATAAGGATATCGTAACTATTTTCACGAGTATAACACTTACATATTTTACTAGACCAAAATGGTTGTGCAAGTGACCGTGTTTGGATTCATTTTCATATCGATAGAATGCTTTTGAGAAAACGATGTCTCCTAGTAAAAGTGAGTTCGCCTATTCTATTTTCCAAAATGTTTAACCGTTTGTCAAACGAAGCTATAACGAATAATTTACGATCACTCAAAATTGGTCATTTTCATGAATTGTCAAGTGTATTATTTTGCGACGAAAAACTATAACTTCATAATAAATCACTAAATGACTATCGTAGGATATCATTTCAACGTAAGTACTTGTAAAGTAATTTATAAATTGACGAGACGTTATAAACTTATTTTTCGACGATAAACTTTATTTTCAAAAATGCACAAGTGGTATGGATATCATATGAGTTTGCATGCACGACATTGTTTCATGACTTACATTAGAACATATCATTCATATTAGGTTGCAGATAGAGATTGCACCTCATTTCATTGTGTCCACTTTTGTCATCATAATCATTGCATCAGGTGAGTTCGTAGCCCCACTTTTACTCGTTTAATTGTTTTATAAACTCTTCGGGGGAGATACATGTTCAACTACTTGCTTTTACTTTAAACTTATATGAACTTAAATAATGTTGTTTCACTCTTTATGCTCGTAAGTAGATTATGCCCGAACTAAATTGATACTATGTTATGAACACTATTATTTGAACCACTTTCCTTGATTTTGAGCCCTTCTACATATATATTTGAACTCTTTTAACTTGATTTAAAACATTTTGACATATAATTAATCTCTTTTAACTTGATTTAAAATATTTTGACATATAATTAATCTTTTTTAACTTGATTTAAAACATTTTGACATATAATTAATCTCTTTTAACTTTATATTGAACCCTTTGACTATTTTGAACTTGTTTGACTTTATATTGAACCCTTTGACTATTTTGAACTTGTTTGACATAATATTGAACCCTTTGACTATTTTGAACTTGTTTGACATAATATTGAACCCTTTGACTATTTTGAACCTTTTGATATGTTTTGATCTCTTTGACTGTTTTGAACTTTTGAACTCGACTTAAATTCTCGAACTTAATTACGAACTTTTGAATGGAACACTTGGACTTAATTATGAACTTATGACTTGTTTTGAACTTAATGAACCGTGCTCACTTATATTACGTCTCCTCATGTTACGGAACGTTATCGACTTAAAGTCTCCTTATGCGGAGCAAAGGCAAATTCTCCCATGTTGGAGTGTTCTTAATTGTATATTAATAGTTGTATGATGTACCGCTTGTTAGGATTTAGTAAATCTAGTTATTAAAGAGTCGGTCACCTCAAGTATATGTAATCGTTAGAAAGCTCGTAGTCGTAGATTATTTAAGTTAAGTAGTATTTAGTTTAAGTAACACCGTGGAGGACGGACGGGTCTTTACCCACCTGTATGCACGATCCACGGCCGTAGGTGGCGATTTATGTAAGAACTATAAATACTCTCTACCTCCAAGGTAGAGTTGGAGCTCATAATAAGATTTTCTTTCTCTCACTAAAGTTCCCAACCTCTAACTTTCTCTCTAAAACCTCTTGTATCGCCTCTTTGATCATTGGTTTAGTGTGTTTGTGAAATCTAATATGTTACAATGGTATCAAGAGCCATGGTTTGATCATCTCTTACATATCCTTGGATTTCTAGTGGTTTTAGATGGTTTTGAGTTTGAAAAAGTTTAGTGGTTTTGCATCATTGGTTCATTTCTAGTGTTAAAGTTTGAATTTTGGGTGTACTTTTGTGTTTAGAATCATTGTATGTGCTTGGGTTTTGATTTGGTAAGCTTGAATCAACGTGGTTGAGCTTGTTTTGGATTGAAAAGTGTGTTTTGAAGTTTTCTTGGTAGCGACTTGGTTCTCGTAGTGAATTTCATCTTAGCGACTTGCTTGACAAAAAGGTAGCGAGTTGTAGTGCATTTTAGGTAGCGACTTGGTCCTAGCGACTTGTCTTTTGAGACAAGCCGACAAAATAGTACAGTTAGTGGATTCTCCACTACTGGTAGCGACTTGGTGAAGTTAGCGACTTGCTTTTTTTGTTAGCGACTTGTACTTAAGATTCTTAGCGAGTTGCTATTTAGCGAGTTGGACTTAGCGAGTTGTTCTTAGCAACTTGTTGTCATAATTGGTCTTAGCGACTTGGTGTTAGCGACTTGGATCTTAGCGAGTTGTTCTTTAGCGACTTGCACGTGTCTTAGCGACTTGGCATTATAGCGACTTGATACTTAGCGACTTGGTGATTAGCGACTTGGTTCAAGATTTCTTAGCGACTTGATTGATTTTGTTTGAATCGGTTTTCTCTTGATTTAGTAAAATCCGTGAAAGAATCTATTTCCGGTTTAATCATAGAGTTATAAAATCCGTGTAACTGTTAACATGTCTACCAACGTACCTACAATCATCTCCATTGTTGTTGAGGATGTTCAAGCGGTGGTTCGGATACTCGTCCACCCATGCTTGACAAACCGACTACGACTCTTGGGCACAACGAATCAGTTATCTTGTCTTGGAAAGGAAAATGGGGTCAACATTCTCAAATCCATTGATGAAGGACCTTATCGATTGAGACTACTAGAGACTTAATTGATACGACTGTAGATGGAACAATGATCTATGGAATTGATAGACCAAAGACGTATGATGAGCTCGATGATAAGGAGAAAAGAGATTCGATCTTGATATCGTGGCTTCTAACATTATACTTCAAGGTCTTCAAAAGATATCTACAAGCTTATCAATCACAACACGAAGCCAAGGCGTTTGGGATAATGTCAAGATGCTTCTCTCGAGGTTACGAATTAACTATGGAAGGCAGAGAATCACAACTGTATGATGAATTTGAACACTTCAAGATGAAACCGATGAAAGTGTCTATGAGTACTACGTGAGATTCCACAAGCTTGTGAATGATATGAGGAACATCAAAATGACCATGCCAAACATTCAATTTGAACTCAAAATTTGTGAACAACATGAATCCCGAATGGCACAAGTTTGTCACCTATGTGAAGCTAACCAAAGATTGAAGAATACAAACTATGAGCAACTCTATGCCTTCCTTCTTCAGAATGAGAGACATGTTATGTTTGAAAAAGGATTCTTGATCAGTTCAAAACCAACGAGGAGAAACAAGCTCTTCAAATGATTCAACGACCTTTTACACAAATGTTGGAATTACCACCAAAGCTTCTCAAGTCATACCCATGGGTAATGGTAATCACAAACTCATTCCCGATCCAATGTTCAAACAACGATCTTGATGCATTCGTGGAAAACTTCATTAATCAACTAGCTCTCATGATTAGTCAAAACATGAACTCTCTCACACACCAACAACAACCTCGAACAACATCCAATCCACACAATCAAGCCACTTTATCGGAGATGGGAAGGTTATGGTGCAACCCAGTTCAAGAAAGGCGATATGAACAAGGAAGAGGTGGAGTTGGTAGAGGATATGTGGCAAATCGAATCGTGGAAGGAATGGAAATCAAGGTCAAGCAAAGCCAATCAAATGCTACAATTGTGGTGGTGATGGACATATTGCAAGGCGCACTTCACCAAAACGCCTCAAAATGCGAGTACTTCAAGGATAAGATGTTGCTTGTGCAAGCTCGGGATAATGGAGCAACTTTGGATGAAGAGGAGTTATTGTTTCTTGGTGAGGTAATGCCAAGACATATGATGCGAGATGTGGATGAGCAACCAATTCGGAGATAGGTCATAATCATCGAATGCCTTTCAAGTTGCGGCGTGATGCATACGACTCGATGTCGATGATGAACCTCTGCCCATACAATCTTCATGGCTAGCATTTCTCCAATGGTCTCTCCAAAGGTCTCTTCACCACAACCGGTGGTCCATCCAAAGACAAAATCATTTTCGAGGTATTAAAACTATCGATGATGTTGATGAGCAAAGATACATGACAAAGTACAATCTCTTGAAACTCTTGAGTCGGATATTGAAAATATGGGTAATATCAATGTTGTCCCATATGATCAATATGTGAAACAAAGTGAAAGTGAGGTGTACCAAGTAATGCATCTTCCGCGATCAATGATGACTATGTTTTGATGAATACACTTGCATGTACCCCGATGATTCTGTTATCTCACGGGCGAATGCCTATAAAGAACGTGTTGCTATTTATGAACAACGTGCTAAGTTTGAGTTAACCACCGTGAGCGGAAATGGATGACCAAATGCGTACAACTATTAGAAAAAGTAAGTTTAGAGAAGAAGTATTAAAACAAGAGTTAAACTCCTTACAAGAAAAGCTTTCTAAAGCGCTAAGCAAAAACAAGAACTTCAAGAAAATGTTAAAATGCTTAAGCAAGAATTCAATGCTAAGGAATCAAAACTTTTGAATGATTTTTCTAATCTAAAACCTTGAAAAACAAGCTTGAAAATAAGTTGTACGTACAAGGAACACCATTGATTGCTCACATGATCACTAAGCATAGAGTCTTAGCGATAAGCATAACCCCCCTTGTTGAGGAACCAAATCCAGAGGTCATTAAAAGGCTAAAAGTTGCTCATAAGGTAATTTATGATGGCAATGAAATTCTTAAACCTAGGCGAAACCTAGTTGCATTGAGTGCACCGAGGAAGATAAAAACTAGATGATGTCACTAGGGAGAAAATGAATAAGAAACTTAACGATCCTGCATGTAAAGAGAATAACATAACGATCAAACCCCATGATTACAAAAGGAAAATTGGATATCCTTGAACATGTTTAAGCCTAAAACTCAATTAACACCCGAACAAGTTTTGGAAAAAGATACGGATAAGCAAAAGTTAATGAGAATCTTGTTGAAACAAACACTCCCTTAGGAAAATGCTGCGACTCGTGTGTATCCTCCAAATACACCAATGCATCTAGTTCCTAGATCTATTGCCACTAATAGCAAGACCTTAATCGGTCAATATGTTATTTATCAATTATTTGTTGATTTTGAGAAAACTTGTAAGAAAAGGATCACACCCACTGGGATAGCCGAGGGGAAAGGGTTTTGAGCAAACTAAAGAATGTTATTTAAGCGAGGTCATGCCTTTCTTTAAACAACTAAAAGATCAATTTGAGAGTCTTCAAAAGGGATAAATTAGATATTAAAGAAATGGAAAAGGAATTTGATGCAATGATAGTTGAGGTTAATGACTATGAGCAGAACTCAAATATAATGAAGTTGAAAGGAAGAACTTGCACACATTAAATGAGAATTTGATTTCGAGATGTGTTGCTCAAGATGTGTTTTATCAATTGTTACTAATTGTTCTATTAATGCTTCTCGATTTCATGAATTATCTATTGCATTGAAAGTTTCCCATGATCGTGTCATTGAGCTTGAAAAAAAAATTCTAAACTAAATGAGAAAATTGATCGGGATGATCACGATAATTTGGTAAAACATCTTTCTAAACTAGAAGTTGAACATTTTGATTTACAACTAAAATATCAACATCTTAAAGAAAATGTCAAAACCTCAAATATCAAGACATCCTCGGATGTTCGAGTTTGATGTTGTTTTCGGATAAACAAGCGTGATGAGCAGTTCAAGCTCATTGTAACACGATCGAAAGTTGAAAGCCCAAATCTCTCAATTAAAGGGTGAAAAGAACAATGTGGTGGCTCCCAAATGCCTCCTCCTTTAGATTCTCGGTATTCTCAAACTTTTCATCTTCAAAACTTAGTAAATGCTTTACAAAAGGAAAGCGAGAGTTTTCTAGAAGAAAATGAAAAGGTTAAGCGACACTTTAAAGAGTTATATGATTCAATGAAAGTCACTCGTGACAAAACAACGAAAAATAACTTCTTTACAAAAGAAATTGAGAATCGAGGAGTCAGGAAAAAGGAAAGCGCCACTTGTTTTTAATGAGAATGTTGCATCAAAGTCATCCTCGGTCGCAAATATCTTGATTTATTAAATACATTCCTCCTCATCTTAGGAATAATGAACTTGTGTTTCATAACTATTGTGCTCACCTTAAGGATAGTCTAGAATGTCTCCGTGAGATTGTGGAAGAGGATTTTATAAATAAGCCTCTTGACAATGAAATTAGGTTTGCTTGCATTCAAGCCAAACGATCTCAAGAGCTGCTAGAATGTCTAATTGCAACATGTCCTAAATCCTTAGGTGCAAAAGGTAAAGATGTGATGCCTTGTTCTATGCCTAGTGCCAAACATACAAACCATTCTATGCCCACTTTTAAGAAAGTGAACACTAATGTGCCTTCAAGTAGTTGAAAGATCCCGCACTTCTAGTTCAGAATGCAAAAGTAGCAAAACCAACTAATGTTCCAATTCCTCTACAGAGTAGTAAGTGACACCAAAGCAAGCGGTCAAAGCCTCAAGGCAACACAAAGAATGATAGGACCTTGCATGCTAGGAATGTTCGGTGGAAGAAAGTAGAAGATCACCTTAGGGAGAATTTGAATAAGGCGAATCGTGTTGATTCTAGTATTAGCTATAAGCGTCTTGTAATTAATTCAATTACGCTACTATCTGCAAACCATGTAATGATGATTGCTTGAATTACATTACTAATCATGAATGTGGTGTGAATGATTTGTCTAATGTTGTTAAATGCCCGATTAAAATTGTTAATGTTAAAATTCAAGCTAAGAAGGCAAAAGGCAAAGGCAAAAGAAAGTTAGAAAACGGTGGAAACCCCGGGAAGGAAATTTAGTAATATAGGTTATCAATGGATACCCTTGGGCGTAAGGTTAATGAGTTTTGCCCTAAATTTGCTAAGTCAATGCCCACTAGAAAATGGATGCCTTCTTGGTAGAACTATTCCCCTAGAAGTGAACATACTTTGAATAGGTCAAATATGGACACTAGCAATGCATCTATTTCTAATGATTCCATTGCTTCTACTTACGATGTGGGTGTTCCAATCATGTTACTAACCAAATGGAACCCATTCTTGCATGGGGATCCCAATTATCCGATTATCCATTCTTGTTTGTGTTCAACTGCGGATCGTTCAAATCGTTACGTGGTACACGGACTCGTGAGTCGTTCCAAACATATGTTGGAGAGCCGGTCACGGCTCATGAACTTCGTGAGTAAATTCATCGGAGCTGTGAGATTCGGAAGCGATCATTTTGGTGCTATTATGGGTTATGGAGATTACGTGGTTGGAAATAGTGTGATTTCGGGGTATATTATGTTGAAGGTCTTGGACATAATCTATTTTTGTCGGACAATTATGTGACTCGATTTAGAAGTGGCCTTGAGAAAACATACTTGCTTTGTTAGAGAACTTGATGGTGTGGAACTTCTCGGAGGAACTCGTGGTTCAAACCTATACACCATCTCTATCGAAGATATGATGAAATCTTCACCCATCGCTTGTTGTCAAAGGCTTCTAAAACTAAGTCATGGCTATGGCATCGTCGTCTCAATCACTTGAACTTTGGTACCATAAACAATCTTTCAAGAAAGGACTTAGTAAGAGGATTACCCAGTTAAAGTATGAAAAGATCATCTTTGTTCGACTTGCCAATTGGGAAAAAGCACAAAATATGCCCACAAACCAAAACCCACAAACTCTGTAATGGAAGTTCTTCATACACTTCATATGGATCATGCGGACCAATGAGAGTGCAAACAATAAATGGGAAGAAATACATTCTAGTAGTTGTTGATGACTACTCTCGATTTACTTGGGTAAAGTTTTTGAGGACAAAGGATGAAACTCCGGATGTCATCATCAAACTTATCAAACGACTTGGAGTTCGACTCAACAATCTTGTTAGAATTGTTCGAGCAGACAATGGCACGAGTTTGTTAACAAAGACTTAATTCGAATTTTATGAAAGTGTTGGAATCGGTCATCAAAGAAGTGTTCCACGAACTCCTCAGCGAGCGGTGTAGTTGAAAAGAAATCGAACTCTTGTGGAAGCCGCAAGAACAATGCTAATTTATTCAAAGGTTCCAATGTTTCTATGGGTGAAGCCATTGCCTTTGCTTGCTACACCCAAAATCGTTCCTTATTCACACCTCTCATGGAAAAACTCCATATGAACTTGTCCATAAACGAAAACCCGATCTATCCTACCTTCGTGTGTTTGGTGCTTTATGTTACCCAACTAATGACGGTCAAGATTTAGGTAAACTAAAAGCTAAAGCGGACATTGGAGTATTTGTAGGTTATGCACCAACAGAAAAGGATATCGAATCTACAACAAGAGAACCCGAAATATCATGGAAACAATTCACGTTACGTTCGATGGTGACCGGTCAAATGGCTCCGGGACAATCCGATTATGGACCCGCATTTCAACCTTTAAAGTAGTCCTATCGGTTCTACTCTTGTTTCTAATCCTCACCAAACAACTCCTTATGTACCTCCTTTGAAGATGATTTGAAGAAATTATTTGATCCAATGTTTGATGAACACTATGAGCCAAGTGCTAATGATATGTCGGTTCCATCAATAGAGGTGCCTCTATCCTTGTCAATGAAGTTAACCCTTCGGTTTCAATGTCATTAAGTCAAGAAGCGCATGTTGCCGATCACTCTGTCTCATCAACAAATCATCAATCATCGAGTGTACACAATGGAAATGTTCTTCTTTATTACAGATGATGAGTTTGATCGATGATAAGGTTTTAAAGGTACCATTTTGAGGGTCGTTTAAGTCCTTATTTGATCACTTTGTATCCGTTATTGCTTAATATCGTTCCTTTTCACTTTTAGGTCTCGTGAAGGCAAAATCTTTGGAATGGCACTTATTTGGACGAAAAGCGCGAATATATGAAGAAAATGGCCAAAGTCGAAATCGAGACACTCACGATTCTTTAAATGTAGAAGGCGGCGGCGTCGGTGCTAATGCGACGCCGTCGGAGAATTTTGTGACGGTCGAACTCAAAACTCGTATTTTCAAGAGGCGGCGTCTAGTTGTGAAAGAGTAGGCCGTCGCTACTCGGGACGGCCTAGATGCGATCGAGACGACGTCGAAGTCGAAGAGGACGGCGTCACGGACATAAGGTGACGCCGTCGCAAGGTTAACGTGGCCAAGACGAAACCCTAATGGCGGCGACACGGCGGTCACTAAACATAAGGTGACGCCGTCGCAATTGTAATCTTATATATAGAATCCGAATTTTTCGGTCTTTGTGTGGAGAGTCTTTTGAGTAAAACCTAAAACCGAACCTAAGGTGTCTTGTACAGTATTTTAGGGTTTAAACCTATCTTACATCAAGATAAGTCTTTACTTCATTAATTCAATTATGTCTTTGATTATTTGTGTGTATGCTTGCATGTTCTCCATGTCCGGCTAATTTATTTGTGTGTTTGCTTAGGAAGTATGAAACTTAATTATTGAATATTGATTGGTTGTTTCTTATCTTAGTTGATTAATGATCTAGTAATGCGATAGGTCATTCGTTGTGTACTTAATGCTTGATTCATCTTTGTGAACCTTAGAATATGATTACGAGTGATTGTAGGCTAAACCATCCGAAGAGCGCCTTAGAGTAGGAGTTTATAATCTCTAAGTGGATTTGTAGACAAGACCCTTTGGTAAGTTCAAAGAGTTAGGGAGAAACGCATACCCTACAACTTTAGAAACACAACGCAACTAGGAATAAGGCGTGACACTCAACCATCAATAGGAGATAATTAAGGAGTAATACAAACTAAGTAAACACATCTTTAAACTATCATACGAGCACACATTAATTAGACATAGACTCCCACAACCTTAGTTTAGATAATTAGATAATAGTAGAGTAATCGGTAGAAATACCAACCCCAAATCCAATACCGAGATTCGTACCTTTCCATTTTCATAAAATATAAAAGATAAAAATAATCTTCCTCAACCTTAACCTTAGCGTAGTAACTCCTACTAGCATTCCTATTCCCAGAGAACGATATCAATACCGTGGCTTACCCTAATTACTACACTACAACGATTAGGTTCCTTTGCCTAGGGTGTTATAAAACTTGCTCGAAGAAAAGGAAGTTTCCTTGACCCCGACGACGCGTGTGGCGTTATCAAGTTTTTAGGCGCATTGCGGGAATAGAATAGCTAGTTAGTAGTCCACCTCGTTTAGGTTTCTTTGCTTGATTCCTATCAAGTAAACTTTTTCTTTTTTAGCTTCCTTGTAGTCTATCCCCTTCTTTGTGCCTGTGTTCAGTAAAACCATTTTCATTTGTCACTTCCGGCAAGTTATGGAGCATTTGAATCATTAACAAATAAGGAACAATTGAATTTCCACACATTGGTTTGGTTTTATTGTTCTAATGAATCTTGAGTGTTCTTAGAGATATCATGAAGAAGAAGGGTGTAAGATTGGATGGATTTGATATATTTTGTGTTTGTGTCCTTTATTCATTGATCGTTGTCAAGATCAACTCCTTTTAGTGACACCATCTTTAGAATTTTTCTAAAATGTCGGATGCATAAATTTGGGGATGTGGTGTACGACATGCAGGAAATGGATAAGAATGATTTAGAAGTGGACCTTGGGAATCATGATCGAAAAAGACCTAGTTTTTAAGAACATGAAACCTAAACCCAAACAAGATTGTGAGATGGTTGAAGCTAAGGTACCTAGTTGCATGTCATGTTGGGATAGATTTCAAACATTTAGGTGATCTAGATAAGATGGAGAAAAAGTGGAAACTCCAAGATAACCCACAAGCCCTACCATCACTTGAGGAACACACATCACCTATAACTTACCGGAAGAAGTAGAAGAGACTATAGGAACCCCAATTGATAGAGAACCTTTGGACCAAACGCCACTAGAGAATGTAGGTTTAGATGCTTGTTGTCATGACCTCTCTCTTAGTCCTAGGGAAGTTCCTAATTTTGATGAACCGGAGCCTCAACCAAAAACCTTACCCAATGTTCCGTCTTTAGATGTGAATCTTGGAATTGAATTAGGCCCCAATCCACCCATCAAAATAGATAGTCCGGGTAGTTGCTTGATAAAGGTGGTAGATTCTAGGCCATGTAGAGTGGAAGCTAATATAGGAGTAACCCATGACCTTACACACTTATATCACCCATTCATGGTTGATAACAAGAAACACTATGGGTTTAAACCGGGTTTATTAGGTCAAGATGGATCCTTAACTAAGAATCTTTTGAAGTTGATAGAAGATGATCCATTTTTAGGAGAGAGATTTGATTCACCCGCTACACCAATAGACTTAGGTAAGGTTATAATGAATGGAGCACACTCCTTTGAGCATATAAATCACCCATCACCCTCTCCTCACGTAGCAAATTTCCACCCTAAGGGTGTGTATTGCTACTATCACCCGCACTTAAACTTAAGTGTAGGGAAAACTTCCCCTTTATCTGTTAAATAAGGGTAGAGTCAGGCTCGTGACTCGAAAAAAAAACAAGCGCTTCTTGGGAGGCAACCCATGTGTATTTGTTTTTCATTTTCATTTGTGTGTCGTATATCTTTTATTAATTGTTTATTCTCATGTTTAAATTTGTAAAAATGCTTTATTTTGTCTTTAACCTCGTCTTAATTACATATAAAGGTATTTTACATAAGGGATAAGTGTAGGGAGGATTACACACGTTTTCAAAAGAAACGTAAACATGAGAATAACAATTAATTAAAAGATATATATGTTTGTTTGTTCGAGTCAAATGCTTGTATCGAGTCATAATGGATGTTTTGCGGAAATTTTTCTAGATTCTAAAGATGTAAAAATTTTTCCGAAAATCGCGAGACCGGTTTTGTCGGGATAACTTGGCGTCGAGATTGCAACTGACGGCGTCGGGAAGGAGTAAAACATCGATTACTTTTTCTCGTTTTCGAGCTACTTATAAATTTTGGAATTTTCCGGTCTTAATTTTCTTAGAAAATCGCAAACATCCATTCCACAAGCATTATATCCTAGTTTAAATCGAGTCTTATATATATTATTGTTTGTTCGATTTGATGCGAAGGTTTCGTTTGTTTTCTTCAAGTGTGCGGGTTTAATTTGTCAAGAAGAAGTTACATAAGATTGGAAGGAGCTTTTCACGCATAAATTCTTCTTGAAAAGAATTTAACCACTACTTCACACACGGATCCTACCGAGCTAATCGGGGAGTATTAGTTTCTTTCATTTTAATTACCTTCTTTTATCATAACTTTGATACTTTCGGGAACATTGGGGACAATGTTCGGTTTAAGTGTAGGGAGGAAAATAAAGCGGGAACTTTGAAACTATGCTTATCCTTGATTATTTGCTTTGTCAATTGTGATTGTGTAATAAACCATGAGAAAATGTCGGTTAGGGTAATTTTGGCACCAAATTTAAAATTTTCATGACATATAGGAGTGGGCCATTAGTCTTAACAAAAGCGTCTCATGGATAGGAAGTTATATGACTAGCACAAAACCCTTTACCACCCAAATTCCACCCAAAATGTGAGGATCGCCCTTAGATTAGTAGGAATTAAAGCATTCATCTTTAATGCTTAGAGTGTGAACCGGTAGTATATTAGATTCTAGAACTTGTTTTGTGATGCATTCCGAGATCGCAAGTGAGGCTACACTTGTGTAGTTAGGAATAACTAAATGATAAGAGGCATTAGGATAACCCTTGTTTGATACCCGTAATATAATTACTTCTTCCACATCGGTTGAGTAATTCCCCCACACCCTTTGCGTTGTACTCATCTTTAGTACACGATACCCCTAGTTAACCCCTCAGAGCCTATCCTTTTCGCGGTTCTCGTGATGTTTCGGTTTTCTGGAATATCAATGAAGAGCATTGTTTACACCCCACCCCAAATATACACCCAAATCGCCTTAGCCTACCCCTTATGCACTCACTTTTAGTGCAAATGTTTGTTATCACCCTAAACCCTTAGTTCAATTATCTAGTTGCTTGCATAAGTTGCTAAGTCGAGTCATATCCTTTGTATCTGAGTTTTGGGATGATTGGGATTCATGGGAAAAGTTAAAGTTTATGAAATGACGGAAGGAGCGTTAAATTCAAATTCCCTTTGTTTGCGTAATAATGTACCCCAAGTGTTTTGATCTTTTCAAATCGGGTCAAATTAGTGTTAGAGTAATAAAAACTCAAGTGTAGGGATGTGCCTATAAATCCCTAGTATTTTGATGTTATCGTAGAGGATGGTAGAGTAAAAGTGTATGAAAAAAAAAAAAAAAAAAAAAAAAAAAATCGAAAAATAAAAAAAAAAAAAAAAAAAACATACTGGGCTACCATCCTACATCTATCCTTTAAATTTATGTTTGTTTATTTGAGTTATCTAGAGTTTAGAGTGTCGAGTCTTGGCTTAGCAACGCCATTCTTCATATGCGATTAACATAAAGATTTTTGACTTACCACCACTAAATAGCCTATCCCACCAAACCCTTATTTCCTACCGTAAGCCTAACATTACAACCCTTTAAAGACCTCTTTGATAGTCTTTCCTAGGTGCTTACGCCAAAGCGATGGAGGTTTGATCTATTCTCAAGCCTATGGTAATCTATGTACTAGGACCGGTTAATGAGTGTTTATCTTCCATTTCCTATATTGTTATATTTCATATATACACCGAGAGAGATGTGAGTATCCAAACACCCCATGTGAGGTGCTAGTATGTAATTCCGTGCTTGTTATGACTTTTTGGGGCTTATATGTGTTGTGGACCATTTTGAATTAATGCTTCATGACCCCTAACTTATAAATTAATTGGCTAAAAGCACATTTGCTTGAGGACAAGCAAATAACAAGTGTAGGGATATTTGATAAGGTTTTAAAGGTACCATTTTGAGGGTCGTTTAAGTCCTTATTTGATCACTTTTGTATCCGTTATTGCTTAATATCGTTCCTTTTCACTTTTAGGTCTCGTGAAGGCAAAATCTTTGGAATGGCACTTATTTGGACGAAAAGGCGCGAATATATGAAGAAAATGGCCAAAGTCAAAATCGAGACACTCACGATCTTTGAATGTATAAAGGCGGCGGCGTCGTCACTGCTTAATGTGACGCCGTCCAAAATTTTGTGACGGTCGAACTCAAAACTCGTATTTTCAAGAGGCGGCGTCTAGTTGTGAAAGAGTAGGCCGTCGCTACTCGGACGGCCTAGATGCGATCCGAGACGGCGTCGAAGTCAAGAAGGACGGCGTCACGGACATAAGGTGGCGCCGTCGCAAGGTTAACGTGGCCAAGACGAAACCACAATGGCGGCGACACGGCGGCGTCACTAAACATAAGGTGGCCGTCGCAATTGTAATCTTATATATAGAATCCGAATTTTTCGGTCTTTGTGTGGAGAGTCTTTGGAGTAAAACCTAAAACCGAACCTAAGGTGTCTTGTACAGTATTTTAGGGTTTTTAACCTATCTTACATCAAGATAAGTCTTTACTTCATTAATTCAATTATGTCTTTGATTATTTGTGTGTATGCTTGCATGTTCTCCATGTCCGGCTAATTTATTTGTGTGTTTGCTTAGGAAGTATGAAACTTAATTATTGAATATTGATTGGTTGTTTCTTATCTTAGTTGATTAATGATCTAGTAATGCGATAGGTCATTCGTTGTGTACTTAATGCTTGATTCATCTTTGTGAACCTTAGAATATGATTACGAGTGATTGTAGGCTAAACCATCCGAAGAGCGCCTTAGAGTAGGAGTTTATAATCTCTAAGTGGATTTGTAGACAAGACCCTTTGGTAAGTTCAAAGAGTTGGGAGAAACGCATACCCTACAACTTTAGAAACACAACGCAACTAGGAATAAGGCGTGACACTCAACCATCAATAGGAGATAATTAAGGAGTAATACAAACTAAGTAAACACATCTTTAAACTATCATACGAGCACACATTAATTAGACATAGACTCCCACAACCTTAGTTTAGATAATTAGATAATAGTAGAGTAATCGGTAGAAATACCAACCCCCAAATCCAATACCGAGATTCGTACCTTTCCATTTTCATAAAATATAAAAGATAAAAATAATCTTCCTCAACCTTAACCTTAGCGTAGTAACTTCTCACTAGCATTCCTATTCCCTAGAGAGCGATATCAATACCCGTGGCTTACCCTAATTACTACACTACAACGATTAGGTTCCTTGCCTAGGGTGTTATAAAACTTGCTCGAAGAAAGGAAGTTTCCTTGACCCCGACGGCGCTTGTGGCGTTATTGATAAAACCCATTTTGCTCCTCGGAAAGAACCCTTTGAAAACATCAATTTTGGTCATCAGAACCATTCCTTGAGGAGATATCAACTCATGAACCATCTACTTGGTTCCTCAACAACAACCACATGAACATCTTAGAAAATGGCATGATCATCCACGGACAACATCATTGGCGTCCGGTATCAAACAACTTGCAACCGATGCCTTATGGTGACTCCGTACTCTCTAAGATCGAACCAAAAGGCGTGAAAACGCCATGAATGAAGGCAATTTGGTTCAATGCCATGCAAGAAGAAATTCATGAGTTTGATCGACTAGATGTATGGGAATTAGTACTGCTCCAGTTGTGCTATGATTATTGCTCTAAAGTGGATCTTCAAAGTGAAACTTGATGAGCATGGTGATGTTTTAAAGAACAAGGCTCGATTGGTTGCAAAGGATACCGTCGAGAGGAGGTATTGACTTTGAAGAATCATTTGCTCTAGTTGCTCGTATCGAGGCAATCGAATCTTCTTGGCTAATCTTGCAAGTAAGAACATGGTAGTCTATCGGATGGATGTAAAGGCGGCATTTCTTAATGGAGATCTTAAAGAAGTCGTCTCGTCGACCACTGAAGGCTTTGTGAATCGAGCATCCTACTCACGTCTATCGTTTGAAGAAGGCTCTTTACGGTTTGAAGCAAGCTCCAAGGGCATGGTATGATACGCTATCAAAGTTTCTTCTATCTCTTGGATTGACAAAGGAGCGTTGATCCGACATTGTTCACCGAGAAAGTCGAGCAAACATTTAATTCACGTTCAAATATATGTTGATGATATCATTTTGCCTCGTGACCCCAATGAATGTGACCGTTTTCAAGTGAAATGGGTTCTAAATTTCAAATGTCAATGATGGGACAAATGTCATTTTCTTGGGATTACAAATTTCACAAAGTCCGGAGGCATTTTATAAATCAATCTAAATATGCAAATGAGATTTTAAAGAAATTTGGATTTGATTCTAGTGACCTGTTGACACTCCCATGATAGAGCGTACTAAAGCGGATGAGGACCACTCGGGGATCATGGTAGACCAAGCGAAATATCGTAGTATGATTGGATCACGATGTACCTCACGACCGATGAGACCGGACATTTTGTTCGTTGTTTGCATGTGTGCTAGATATCGGCTAAGCCTACCAAAAGCACCTTGAAGCGGTTAAGCGGGTCTTCGGTATCTCCAAGGAACCATCAATATGGGACTTTGGTACCGAAGGACACCGGTATGTCACTAACGACCTATGCAGATGATGATCATGCGGGATGTCAAGATACCGACGAAATGCGTGCGGAGGTGCTCGGTTTTGGGTGATAAGCTTGTGGTGGTCTTCAAAGAAGCAAATGAGTACTTCTATTTCTCTCTGGAGGTGAATACATAGCCATGTCATCTTGTTGTGCTCAAATCCTATGGATGAGATCTCAATTATCGACTATGGCTTTGAATTCAACAAAATCCTCTGTCTTGTGATAATAAAAGTGCTATTGCTCTCTCATGCAACAACGTACAACACTCAAGAGCAAAGCACATCGACATTCGACATCATTTCATCGGGAGCAAGTAGAAAGCGGTGTGGTGGAACTCTATTTTGTGAGGACCGAATACCGGTTAGCGACATCTTCACCAAAGCTCTTCCTAGAGAACGTTTGAGTTTATCCTCCACGACTTGGTCTAAAGAGTCTACAACCGAAACACTCAAACGTCTTCAAGAGGAAAACGAGGAGTAAAGGTCTTTCTTCATCTATCTCTTGTAAATATTTATTCAAAATTTCAAATAGAAAAATATAAAACTTTAAAAAAAAATCCATAAAAATTTGAAAATCTTGAAAAATTCAAAAATATTGTCTTTTGTCATGTTTTTCTCGATTCGATAATATCTACGGTCTTTGTGTTGTCATTCAAAGAATGACACGGGACTTTAGATGTTGTTCGAATGTTCTTAAAAAAATAAATAAATAAAAATATTTTTGGGAGAAAGTGAAACAATGGTTTATTGTCATTTCGAGGCAATAACCCGCTTTTCAAAGAAAGAACGAGCCATGCTTTATCTTGTTTTCAAAACTCATGCTCGATTCTATAAACAATTACTTACTATCTAATGAAAACTAATTGCTTTGAAAAATAACTCGGACTCTATTTTTGAAAATCATCGGACTTAACGTTTGTCAAAATATCTATCTCTCAATCAACAACTTATGTCATTGATTGAGGGGAGAATAATTTCAATTAAATCAAAAGGTTATTTGTCATACAATTGTTTTCAAAAGATAATCATGCATGTTTAATCAATGGAGTTTAAAGTCTCAAAATCCGATCCTTATCAGTTAAAATGTTTTCATAATCAAGTCACAATTCTCCTTAAAAGCTTTCAAAATCAATTTAAATCTATAGAGATCACAAATCTCAAATGATTTGATAATTGTGATCGGGGGAGAATTTGTGATTTAAATTGGAGTTAAACTGATAATTCGGTAAATGGTTTTATAAGGATGTACAAGCTCTCCTTCCCACATGTGCCAAACGATTTCAAATTTTCCATGCACATGTTGAGGGGAGCATCTATCTTAAACCACAAAGATTTGAAACGTGATTCAATTTATCTCAATGTGCGTCTTTTCCTAATATGTGCAAAACATTTTCAAATATCTATGCACATATTGAGGGGAGCAACTACTTTGAAAACCACATTCTTTATATAACTACTCTTAGATGCAAGCTGAATCCCTAGAAAAGATGAAAATTATTTCTATTACAAAATGATGCTTGATGCACATGTTGAGGGGAGCTCTTGTTCTAAAAATATCAAAAACAATTCGGTACAAAATGCTTTGATAATATATCACAAGTATCTGGATTGATTTTCAAATGGTTTTCAATTGGTTCCAATGGCGGATGAACAATACCAAATAGACCGACCAACTTTACTTTATGTATGGTGATATAAGGATGATAAGGTTAGGTATTTGTTCCCATGATCCGCTGAATCGGAGGGATCTACCGAGGGACAATCCACTAGTTAGTGTAGAAGTCCTTAGGTATGAAAAAAAAGGAGAAAAGTGAGATATGGGAAGAGTGCGGATGAGGCCGAGCTAGTACTTGGAATAAACCCAACAAGGTTCTAGTTATGAAGTCTCGGTAAGCTTGAAGGGTTGAAGAATGAAAAAGAATTGAATGTGACAAAGGGTGAAAAGAAATAGCCCTCCATTTATTCAACCTTAGAGGCGGAAACGGGTTCAATTCATATACTCTTGGTGGTTACCAAGGTAACATCGGTATTGAAGACAAGGCGTCATGGACCCGTGTGACGCACTGCACTACAACTTCCCAAACCACTCAAGTTCCTCTTAAAGGACTTGTTTCATTCTCACGAGGAACCGACATTATCTATCGACTTTCTCTTAGAGATTGTTGATATTGAAGAAGGAGACCCTCCCTAGTCTCGAAATAGGATCCAAATATGCACAATTGAGTCTAGAGCCACGAGATCATCTATAAATCTCATTAGGACACTTTCAATGAAGACTCTCTGTTTCACACAATGTGGAAAGAGATTATATCTTATGAGTCCCACGCATTATCCTTGTGGTATTGCGGAACATCCGAGTGATATGCAAACATATTCACAATGAAGATGGAAAGCCTTCGGAGCCAACATCAAACAAGCTCACGGTGGGTGGCATGTGAGATCTATTCAATAGATCAACCATGTGACAAGCGAGCGAAACAATGGGGCGATTCAATCTTTTGAATCAATCTGGTTCGAGTTATGGATTGACGGATACCTTTGAAAAACCGGTCGTTGTGCTTAAAAACTCTTTTCTTTAGCACATCGATCGTGTACAAATATTTCAAAATAAAAGGTGTTTATGATTGATAATTGATTTTCATTAAAACCTTCGTTGTATTGCAAAACAATTTCTATTGAGCGATACACGATTGTTTTCAAATATCTTTTATCAATCGGTGAATCTCAATTCTTTGGTTCACTCACTCCGTGTTGTCTTCTTTGAGACGTTCGGTTTGAGAACAACTAGAGCATCTGCGAAACCTCTGTCAAGGAAATTCTTGAATTTTACGATCACGAGCGATACTTGTCTTGATCAGCGGGGAACCGTGGGCGTGTACCTCAATTCAACGAAAGTGATCAAAGACACTTTCGTGCGCTTTATTGCTAGCTGTTGTATGCGTGCACGCCCGACGTTTGCGGTGATCGAATGAAGCGGTCAATCCATAGCCGCATGCTCACACAACACATTCATTTCTAAAGAAATCATGATAAGTGCATCAATGACTCGATATTTTCACTCCATGCTTCGCTTACTGCTGCGCCAATATCATGAATCAACGAAAGCTTCCGCTACTCGATGAGAATATATCATGATCCGAATGTGAGCATGTCGGTCCATAAGTCACAACATCACATAATACCAACACCACAATGGAAGAGTCGAGATTTATGTTGGTGATGATCTCAAAGTCGGCTCAAAACTCATTATCACGTGGATCGGTTAAAGACCTCCACATTGATTAACCAAACATGCAATAATGATGAATCAATGACTACGAGCTCTGAGCAAAGAACTACATCAAGAATGCAAGAACAATTTTTAATGTAATATCTGTTTGTATTCAATGTAATTTTGAGGTGATGTTTGAGGTGACCTCCTTAGGGGAGATTGTTAGGATTTAGTAAATCTAGTTATTAAAGAGTCGGTCACCTCAAGTATATGTAATCGTTAGAAAGCTCGTAGTCGTAGATTATTTAATGTTAAGTAGTATTTAGTTAAGTAACACCGTGGAGGACAGATGGGTCTTTACCCACCTGTATGCACGATCCACGACCCGTAGGTGGCGATTTATGTAAGAACTATAAATACTCTCTACCTCCCAAGGTAGAGTTGGAGCTCATAATAAGATTTTCTTTCTCTCACTAAAGTTCCCAACCTCTAACTTTCTCTCTAAAACCTCTTGTATACGCCTCTTTGATCATTGGTTTAGTGTGTTTGTGAAATCCAATATGTTCTTGTCTCATTATTTCTAGCGACTTGTCTTTGTTGTTACTAGCGAGTTGCTCTTTAGCGACTTGTCACCAGTGATTTGGTGTCTTTAGCGACTTGGTCCACTTAGCGAGTTGTTCTTTAGCGACTTGTCGACTTAGCGATTTGGTGCTTTAGCGACTTGTGTTTAGCGACTTGGTTCATAGCGACTTGTGCTTAGCGACTTGATTTCAAATGACTTGAGGTTTTAGCGAGTTGCTACTTAGCGACAGTGACTTAGCGACTTGTCTCAAGGGTTATAGCGACTTGGTTGATATTTGTTTCTAATACGGTTTCTCTTGATTTAGTAAAATCCGAGAAAGAATCTATTTCCGTTTAATCATAGAGTTATAAAACCCGTGAAATCTGTAAACATGTCTACCAACGTGCCTACAATCATCTCTCATCAGAATGAGGATGTTCAAGCGGTGGTTCAGATACTCGATCCACCAATACTTGATGAAGCCGACTATGACTCATGGGCTCAACGAATTAGGTTGTATTGTGCGGGAAAGGAAATGGAGTCAACATTCTCAAGTCAATTGATGAAGGACCTTATCAAGTTGAGACAACTAGAGACATACTCGACATCTTGCTGCAGATGGAACAATGATCTTTGGATTGGATGGACCAAAGACGTATGATAAGCTCGATGATAAGGAAAAAGAGATTCGATCTTGATATCGGGGCTTCAAACATTATACTTCAAGGTCTTCCAAAAGATATCTACAAGCTTATGAATCACAACACTGAAGCCAAAGCGGTTTGGGATAATGTCAAGATGTTTCTCTCGGGTTCTGAATTAACTAAGGAAGACAGAGAATCACAACTTTATGATGAATTTGAGCACTTTAAGATGAAACCAGAAGAAAGTGTCTATGAATATTATGTGAGATTCCACAAGCTTGTGAATGATATGAGGAATATCAAAATGACCATGCCAAATATTCAGTTGAACTCAAAGTTTGTGAACAACATGAATCCCGAATGGCACAAATTCATCACCTCTGTGAAGCTAACCAAAGGATTAAAGAACACCAACTATGAGCAACTGTATGCCTTCCTTCTTCAGAATGAGAGAAATGCTATGTTTGAACAAAGGATTCTTGAACAGTTCAAATCTAAGCAGGGTGAAACAAGTTCATCAAATGATCCTACAACTTTTTACACCAATGTTGGAATTACCACCAAAGCCTCTCAAGTCATACCCACGGGTAATGGTGATTACAAGCTCATTCCTGATCCAGTATATAAGCATCCAGACTCAAACACACTCATGGAAAACTTCATCAATCAACTATCTCTCATGGTTAGTTAAAATATGAATTCCCTCCCACACACCAACAATAATCTCAGAACGGCATCCAATCCACACAATCAAGCTACTGTCAGAGATGGGAAGGTTATGGTGCAACTAGCTCAAGGAAGGCAGTATGAACATGGAAGAGGTGGAGTTGGTGGAGGATATATGGCTAATCAGAATCGTGGAAGGAATGCAAATCAAGGACAAGTAAAGCCAATCAAGTGCTACAATCGTGGAGGTGATGGACACATTACGAGGGCGCACATCTCCAAAACGTCCACGTAATGCGAGTACTTGAGACAAGATGTTACTTGTGCAAGCTCGGGATAATGGAGCCTTTGGATGAAGAGGATTTGTGTTTCTTCGAGGAAATGCCAAAACCTATGATGCCGATGTTGATGAGCACCAATTAGGAAATAGGTCACAATCATCAAAATGCCTTTCAAGTAGTGATCGTGATGCATTTGACTCGATGTCGATGATGAACCTCTCGCCTAAACAATCTTCATGGCTAGCATCTCACCTATGGTCTCTCCAAAGGTCTCATCACCATAACAGGCTGGTCCATCCAAAGAATCAATCATTTCAGAGGTATTAAAACTATACGATGAAGTTGATGAGCAAAAGATTCATAATGAAGTACAATCTTTTGAAACTTATGAATCATATATTAATAATGAGGGTAATAGTAATACTGTCCCATATGATCAATATGTGACACAAAGTGAAAGTGAGATTGTACCAAGTGATGTATCTTCGCGATCAATGATGACTATGTTTTTATGAATACTTTGTATGTGCCTCGATGATTCTCGTTATCTCGAATCGAATGCCTATAAAGAACAAGTTTGTTTATGAACAACGTGCTAAGTTTGAGTTAACTACCCGTGAGCGGAAATGGATGACCAAATGCGTACAATTATTAGAAAAAGCAATTTTAGAAGAAGTGTCAAAACAAGAGTTAAACTCCTTACAAGAAAAGCTTTCTAAAACTATTAAGCAAAAGCAAGAGCTTCAAGATAATGTTTAAGTGCTTAAACAAGAATTCAATGCTAAGGAATCAAAACTTTTGAATGATTTTTCTAATCTAAAACTTTGAAAACAAGCTTGAAAATAAGTTAGACGTCAAGGAACACCATTCAGATCGCTCACATGATCACTAAGCATAGAGTCTTAAGCGATAAGCACAAGATATCCATTGTAGAGGAACCAAATCCGAATATTGCAAAAGAGCTAAAGCTTTACATAAGGTTGTATATGATGGTAATGAGATCCTTAAGCCTAGGCAAACACCTTCATGTATTGGAAGCACGGAAGAGGATAGAAAATTAGGAGATGCCTCTAGGGAGAAAATGGATAAGAAACTAGAAGATCCTAAGTGTAAAAAGAATAACATAACGATCAAACCACATGATTACTCAAAAGAAAATTGGATCTCCCTGAACATGTTTAAGCCTCAAACTCAATTAACCACAGAACAAATTTTTGGAAGAAAGACATGGATAAGCAAAAAGCAAACATACTTGTTGAAACAAACACTCCCTTAGGAAACTGCGCTCATAGCCTCACGTGTATCCTCCGAATACACCAATGCATTTAGTTCCTAGAACTATTACCACTAATAGCAAAACCTTAATCACTTATATGTTGTTTATCAACTATTCGTTGATTTTGAGAAGACATGTAGGAAGAGAATCACACCTCTGTGGATAATCAAGGGAAAGGGGTTTGAGCAAACTAAAGAATGTTATTTAACTGAGGTCATGCCTTTCTTTAAACAATTAAAAGGTCAATTTGAGAGTCTTCAAAAAGGGATTAACTCAGATATCAAAGAAATGGAAAAGGAATTTGATGCAATGATAGTTGAAGTAAATGATTATGAACGGGAACTTAAATATAATGAAATTAAAGGAAGAACTTGCATATCTTAAATGAGAACTTAGTATTAAGTTGTGTGGCTCAAGATGTGTTTTATACTATTACTCAGCATTCTATTATTGCTTCTCAATTTCATGAATTAACTGTTGCCTTGAAAGTTTCCCATGATCGTGTCATTGAGCTTGAAAACAAAAACTCATAACTAAATGAGAAAATTGATCAGGATGATCACGATAATTTGGTAAAACAGTTTTCTAAGCTAGAAGTTGAACATTTTAATTTACAACTACAATATCAACATCTTAAAGAAAATGTCAAAACCTCAAACATCAAGACATCCTCAAATGTTCCAGAGTTTGATGCACTTTTTGAAATAAACAAACGTGACGAACAGATTCAAGCTCATTGTAACACGATCAAAAAGTTGAAAGCCCAAATTTCACAATTAAAGGGTGAAAAGAACAACGTATTGGCTCCCAAATGCCTCCTCCTTTAGATTCTCGGTGTTCTCAAATTTTCATCTTCAAAACTCACCAATGTTTTACAAAAGGAAAATGAGAGTTTTCTAGAAGAAAATGAAAAATTTAAACGCCACTTTAAAGAGTTATATGATTCAATGAAAGTCACTCGTGACAAGAACAACAAAAAGATAACGTCTTTGCAAAAGGAAATTGAGAATCTGAAGATTCAGGAAAAAGGGAAAATGCCACTTGTCTTTAATGAGAATGTTGCATCAAAGTCATCTGCAGACTGAAAATATACTGTGACTGTTAAATACATTCCTCCTCATCTTAGAAATAACGAACTTGCATTTCATAACTATTTCACTCACCTTAAGGATAGTCTAGAATGTCTCCGTGAGATTGTAGAAGAGGATTTCATAAATAAGCCACTTGATAGAGAGATTAGGCTTGCTTGCATTCAGGCCAAACGATCTCAAGAGCTGCTAGAATGTTTAAGAGTAACATGTCCTAAATTCTTAGGTGCAAAAGATAATGTTGTGATGCCTTGTTCTATGCCTAGTGCCAATTACGCAACCCATTCTATGCCCAGTATTAAAAAGTAAACTCTAAAGTGCCGGCCAAGAGTTCCGATCCATGCACGCCTAGTTCAGAATGCAAAAGTAGCCCAACCAACTAATGTTCCCATAATTCCCTCTGTGAGTAATCGGTGACATAAGAGCAAGCGGGTCAAAGCCTCCGGGCAATACAAAGCAAGATAGGACCTCGCAAGCTAAGAATGTGCCTTTGGAAGAGAGAGAAGACCACCCTAGGAACACTAAGTTTGAGTTGAATAAAGCGAATCGTGTTGATTCTAGTATTAGCTATAAGCGCATCGTAATTAATTCAATTCGATACTATCGCAAACCATATAATGATGACTTTTGATTTGATTCTCGATCATGAATGTGGTGTGAATGTTTTGCTTAATCTTTGTTAAATGCCGATCAAAGTTGTTAATGTCAAAAATCAAGCTAAGAAGGCTAAAAGGCAAAGGCGAAAGAAAGTTAGAAAACATTGGAAACCCAGGGAAGAAAATTTAGTAATATTGGTTATCAATGGATACCCTCGGCGTAAGTTTAATCTTAATGAGTTTTGCCCTAAATTTGCTAAGTCAATGCCCATTAGAAAATGGATGCCTAATGGTAGAACTATTCCTTTAAGAAGTGAACATACTTTGAATAGGCCAAATACGGACACTAGCACCGCATCTATTCCCGATGATTCCATTATTTCTACTTACGATGTGGGTGTTCCAATCATCATTACTAACCAAATGGAACCCATTCTTACATGGGAATCCCAATTATCCGATTATCTATTCTTATGCGTGTTCAGCTGCGGATCATTCAAATCGTTACGTGGTACCGGACTCGGGATGTTCCAAGCATATATTTGGAGATCGCTCGCGCTCATGAACTTCGTGAGTAAATTCATCGGACCGTTAGATTCGGGAGCGAGCATTTTGGAGCAATTATGGGTTATGGAGACTATGTTGTTGGCAAAAGTGTAATCTCCGGTGGTATATTATATTGAAGGTCTTGGTCATAACTTGTTTTACATTGGTCAATTACGTGATTCCGATCTAGAAGTGGCATTTAGAAACCATACTTGTTTCGTTAGAGAACTTGATGGTGTGGAGCTGTTAAGAGGAACTCGTGGTTCAAATCTATACACCATCTCTATCGAAGACATGATGAAGTCTTCTCAATTTGCTTGTTGTCAAAGGCTTCAAAACAAAATCATGGTTATGGCATCGTCATCTCAATCACTTGAACTTCGGCACCATTAATAGTCTTTCCGAAATGTTATTGTAAGAGGCTTACCCAGTTAAAGTATGAAAAAGATCATCTTTGTTCAAGCATGCCAATTGGGAAAAAGCAAGAAATATGCCCACAAACCCAAACCCACAAAATCGAATGGAAGTTACGCATACCCTTCATATGGATTTATCCGGACCAATGAGAGTGCAAACGATTAATGGGAAGAAATATATTTTAGTCGTTGTTGATGACTACTCTCGATTTACTTGGGTAAAGTTTTTGAGGACAAAGGATGAAACTTGGATGTCATAATCAAACTTATCAGCGACTTGAGTTCGACTTAACAATACGGTTAGAATTGTTCGAGCAGACAATGGCACGAGTTCGTTAACAAAGACTTAAGTCAATTTTATAAAAGTGTTGGAATCGGTCATCAAAGAAGTGTTCCATCAACTCCTCAACGAGCGGTGTAGTTGAAAGACGAAATCGAACTCTTGTGGAAGCCGCAAGAACAATTCTAATTTATTCAAAGGTTCCAATGTTTCTCGGGTGAAGCCATTGCCACTTGCTTGCTACACCCAAAATCGTCCCTCATACACACATCTCATGGAAAACTCCATACGAACTTGTCCATAAGCGAAAACTCGATCTCTCCTACCTTCGTGTGTTTGGTGCTTTGTGCTATCCAACGAATGACGGTCAAGATCTAGGTAAATTAAGAGCTAAAGTGGCCCATTGGAGTTTTTGTAGGTTATGCATCAAACAAGAAGGGTTAATGAATCTACAACAAAAGAACTCGAGATATCATGGAAACTACTCACGTTACGTTCGATGAAATTGTCCGGGCAAATGGCTCCGGGACAATCCGATTCTGGACCAAGATCTCAACCTTCATCAAGTAGTCCTATCGGTTCTACTCTTGTTCTAAATCCTCACCAAGAACTCCTTATGTACCTCCTTCAAGATGATTTGAAGAAATTGTTTGATCCAATGTTTGATGAACACTATGAGCCAAGTGCTAATGATCATCAATTCCATCAGCAGAGGTCGTTCCTATCCACATCATGAAGTTAACCCTTCGTTCTATGTCATTAAGTTAAGAAGTGCTCACGATCACTGTCTCATCAACAAATCATCAATCATCGAGTGTACATCATGGAATTGTATCGGCACCTATGATGGAGATAATCCTCTGCTACTCCTCAAGATGCCCTTTTGAAAACATATTTGCTCACAGAATCATCATCGAACCATCTTCATCGGGAGAAATTAACTCGCTACCTCGGTTCCTCAACAACAACCACACGAACACCTTAGAAAATGGACACATGATCATCCATTGGACAACATCATTGAAATCCTCTCGTCCAAAGTATCCACTCGTAAACAACTTGCAACCGATGCCTTATGGTGCTTCTTCAACTCTGTACTATCCAAGGTCGAACCAAAAAGCGTTAAAGCGCCATGAATAAAGGCGACTAGTTCAATGCCATGCAAGAAGAAATTCATGAGTTTGATCGACTAGATGTATGGGAATTAGTACCGCTCCCGATCGTCTTATGATCATTGCTCTAAAGTGTATCTTCAAAGTAAAACTTGATGAGCATGGTGATGTATTAAAGAGCAAGGCTCGATTGGTTGCAAAAGGATACCGTCAAGAGGAGGGTATTGACTTTGAAGAATCATTGCTCCGGTTGCTCGTATCGAGGCAATCGTAATCTTCTTGGCTAATCCGCAAGTAAGAACATGGTAGTCTATCGGATGGATGTAGAGGCGGCTTTTCTTAACATAGATCTTAAGGAAGTCGTACGTCGCCCAACACGAAGGTTTTGTGAATCGAGCATCCTACTCATGTCCATCGCTTGAAGAAGGCCGCTACGGTTTGAAGCAAGCTCCAAGGGCATGGTATGATACGCTATCAAAGTTTCTTCTATCTCTGGATTCACAAAGGAGCGCTTGATCCGACATTGTTCACGAGAAAGTCGCAAAAATTTTATTCACGTTCAAATTTATGTTGATGATATTATTTTTGCCTCGACCGACCCCAATGAATGTGACCGTTTTCTATGGAGATGGGCTCCAAATTTCAAATGTCAATGATGGGACAAATGTCATTTTCTTGGGATTACAAATTTCACAAAGTCCTCGAGGCATTTTATAAATCAATCTAAATATGCAAATGAGATTTTAAAGAAATTTGGATTTGATTCCCTGTGACCATCGACACTCCCATGATAGAGCATACTAAAGCGGATGAGGACCACTCGGGGATCAAGGTATATCAAACGAAATATCGTAGTATGATTGGATCCTCGATGTACCTCACAAACGATGGAGACCGGATATTCTGCTCGTTGTATGCATGTGTGCTAGATACCGTGCTAAGCCTACCAAAAGCACCTTGAAGCGGTTAAGCGGGTCTTCGGTATCTCCAAGGAACCAACAATATGGGACTTTGGTACCGAAGGACACCGGTATGTCACTAACAACCTATGCAGATCTCGATCGTGCGTGATGTCAAGATACACGTTGAAGTGCGCCTGAGGTGCTCGGTTTTGGGTGATAAGCTTGTGAGTCGTTCTTCTAAGAAACAAATGAGTACTTGATATCCTCTCAGAGGTTGAATACATAGCCATGTCATCTTGTTGTGCTCAAATCCTATGGATGAGATCCCAATTATCGACTATGGCTTTGAATTCAACAAAATCCCTACGTATTGTGATAACAAAAGTGCCATTTCTCTCATGCAACAACGTACAACACTCAAGAGCAAAGCACATCGACATTCGACATCATTTCATCGGGGAGCAAGTGGAAAACGGTGTGGTGGAACTTTATTTTGTGAGGACCAATACCGGTTAGCGACATCTTCACCAAAGCTCTTCCTGAGAACGTTTTGAGTTTATCCTCGCATCGACTTGGTCTAAAGAGTCTACAACCGGAAACACTTAAACGTCTTCAAGAGGAAGAAGAGGAGTAAAGGTTTTCTCCATCTCTTGTAAATAGTTATTCAAAAAGAAAAACAAAATACAAAATTTCAAAACCAACAAAAAGCAAATAGAAAATATAAAATTTTCAAAATCCATAAAAGTTAGAAAATCTTGAAAACCCCAATATATATATATATATATATATATATATATATATATATATATATATATATATATATATATATATTGTCATGTTTTCCTTATTCGATATCATCTACGGACTTTGTGTTGACATTCAAAGAATGTCACGGGTTTTAGATGTTCTTCGAATGTACATAACTTGTTTAAAAAAAAAAATTGAGAGAAAGTAAAACAAAGGCTTATAGTCATTTCAGTCTATAACCCATTTTTTAAAGAAAGAACAGAGCCATGTTTTATCTTATTTTTCACAACTCATGTTCTGATTCTTAAAACAAATGTTTGTCACTAAAACGACAAATGTTTCCTTCACAAGTATTTTTCCTTCTATAAATTCTTCTGAAAAATATTTGTTATCTGATTGAAAACTAATAAAAATAACTCGGTCTCAATTTTTGAAAATCATCAGGACTTGACATTGGTTAAAATCTCTATCTCTCAATCAACAACTTATGTCATTGATTGAGGGGGATAATGATTTTATTTAAATCAAAAGGTTATTTGTCATACAACTGGTTCAGACCAAGGTTTATGTCATGTTTTCAAAAAGATACTCAAGCGTGTTTTTGGAGATTAAAGTCTTAGCTTTGATCCTCATTGGTTAAATGTTTTCATAAGCAAGTCACAATTCTCCTCAAAAGCTTTCAAAATCAATTTAAATCTCTAGAGATCACAAATCTCAAATGATTTGAAAATTGTGATCGGGAGAATTTGTGATTTAAATTGGATTTAAACCGATAATTGATAAATGGTTTTATAATGATTTACAAGCTCTCCTCCCACATGTGCCAAACGATTTCAAATTTTCCATGCACATGTTGAGGGGAGCATCTATTTCAAACCAAAAGGATTGAAACGTGTTTGATTTGTTTCAATGTGCGGGTTTTCCTAATATGTGCAAAACACTTCCAAATCTCTATGCACATATTGAGGGGAGCAACTTCTTGAAAACCTCATCCTTTCCAAAAAATTATCCTTAACAAAGTATGAAAAATACTAACTTTGATCAGGAAAGTGATGTTGATATCTTTTAGAGCTTGAATATATTTTTATCTTCTATAAGGTAGAAATACATTCCAAACACTCCTTTAAGAGCTTGAATATATTTTTATCTTCTAGTGTTTCCTTCT